>SJYC01086340.1:0-69800 GCA_006408675.1 Madoqua kirkii | reverse complement strand
GATAGCTCATGAATTACCCTTTGCTGTTTTTCTATTTTCCAATTATTATTTTGAGTTGGTATGAGGTCCCATTGTAAAAGAGATGAAAAATAAAAAAAAAAAGATAATCCAAACCTCTATGAATTTGTTCATTTATTTGTGGGAAGACTAACCAAGAATTATAATGAGAGTAAAAAGGCTTAGAAGGAAAAAATCTTTTGAGGAGGAGATGATCAGATAATAATGGGTTCAAATCACCCTGAAAGTCATCAACACTCTTTGTATCTAAGACCAGGAAAGCATAAGGAAATACTTACCTTCTGAACATTATCTTCATGATTATCTATAAATACCAAATATTAGTTACCTACTGTTCTCTATGAGTCACTGTCCTAGGATTCCCTTGTTACTCTTATTAGATTTGGCGATTTTAAATTTCACAAGGTAGACAAAGAGAAAGACAGGCATAGATAAACATGAAAAGCTGCATTTATTCCAGGGCTGCCGCTTGATATAATGGAAACATGGATGTGGATACTTAACCTCCTGCAGGAAAGCAGTGGATGTTATGTGCCTAGGCTTCTAGGGACACATTTATAAAGCCAGGGGGAAATGCATAAAATAAAAAAGATCTTAATAGAAATGCAACATACTCGAAAGAAGTTAGGAGAAATGGCCTCACGTGTTTCTGCTTACAAATACCACTTTTAACAGAGAAGCAACTCACAGGAGTAATCTAGAATCTTAAAGATATGTGCAAACCCTCATTTTGAATCTTTACAAGTATCTTTAGTTTCTTTATCCTAAAAGTAAACCAATGGACAAAGGGTAATGTTTGCAAGCGTTAGAATGCTCAGAGCCCAAGTGCACTCACTAGAGGTTTCTGGGAAAGGCATGGAGGCTCATCCCCTTTCTATGAGAAGGTAGAAACAGCAATTATGTCAGAGAGGAATAGCGTTTAAGTGGCCTTATTTTCTCCCCTCAAAGACTAGCGAATATAACTTCCCCAAACCATCAGCAAATATTTTAACACACTTTTAGAAGCAGATACAAGCCAAGCTATTTGGATGTATTATTTTCCATTGTGTTATTAAATCACCCAAACTGCCAGCAAAAACAAACAAGCATACCATGCAAGAATAATGTTTAGTTACTCAGAAAAAATTAGTTAGAAAATTAGTTACTTTGGTGTATGTCTCTCATACACCATAATGAGTCTGAGATGGATTAGATTTTTCAATGAAATAATATGCTATAAAAATAAGTAAATATTTAAATATATGGTAGGAGAAGAACTTTTTCTCAACATTCAGAAAAGATCCCCATAGGTATTGGGGCTCTTGAGCAAACAGGTAGGACCCCCACCATTGGGCTGACTGAGCTCGCTGACCCTGGAGGTTTGCTGTCTCCTGGGGCCAAGCTTACACCATTCTTCTGAGTATGTCTCTCATACACCATAATGAGTCTGAGATGGATTAGATTTTTCAATGAAATAATATGCTATAAAAATAAGTAAATATTTAAATATATGGTAGGAGAAGAACTTTTTCTCAACATTCAGAAAAGATCCCCATAGGTATTGGGGCTCTTGAGCAAACAGGTAGGACCCCCACCATTGGGCTGACTGAGCTCGCTGACCCTGGAGGTTTGCTGTCTCCTGGGGCCAAGCTTACACCATTCTTCTGTTTGAAGTTCTTCAGGCTTTATCCAGAATCTGTTTCAAGGTTTCATCCTTTCTGGTTAAGACTTCATTCCATATGTGATAACTCGTCTGACACTTTGGTCTGATTTTTATATAAGACTGTTTCAAGGGCAACTGTGCTGGTTAAGCCATCAGCCCACTCCTTTGAAATAAGGGCTATTCTATGGAAACTGGCTGAAAGCCTTTGGCTTGGCTCCTATAAAACCAAGTTGTTGCCTTAGAACTGACTGGTTTTAGGTCTGCAGGCTGTTAGAATTGTAAGCTGTTTGAATTGATTGTTTGAGCTCTAAGCTAACTAAGTTGTTGAAGATTTTGAAAATACCTATTTTCCTTGAGGAAAATGAAACCTCTGAGAAATGGAATCACAGTTTCGAGGGTGCACCCCCTCCCACAGAAAGTCCAGCGGGCTTTATGTCTAAAACCTGATGCCCTTTCCTGTGAGCCTTTCTAGGTAAGTGGATGTATCCGACCAAAGAAGGTTTAGAATACCAACGGCCGCAACGGGGAACTTTGGAAATCCCCAGGCTTGCATTCCTTAAAGCTAAATTGGACAACAGTAGAGTTAAAATTTCCAGAACCGAACAGGATGTTTACTTTAATTGGTATTTGGAGCTGTCCAAACATTGTCGGGAGCCTAAATCTGCTTCTCTGCAAAATGAGATTCTAAGGGTGACTGAGGGAAACACGCGTTGAGAGTGATACAGCGGCTCCCGCCGCCGCCCGCCGGCCTCTGTGGCTGCCGGTCTCACGCTCGCTGGTGGCGCCGCGGTCTCTGCCCCTGGTCCTGGAGCTCAGGCGTATGTCTGCCAGCCAGCATTGACTTCCTCCTTCCCATCTGTGCTGCCTCTTCTGTACACCGTTTCCCTATACTAATTCTCTTATCAAACTTACCCTTTTCTCTGAAACTCTCCCTACTCCTTTTTCCTCTAAACTTATCAGAGCCTATTCCGTTTAAAATTAAGCCTTCTGAGGATCCAGAGGTTAAACCTTTAATTTTTTATAGTCCCCAGACTGAAGCAACATTCACAGCTCAGCTCCATTCAAGAGTCAAATGCATCCCTTCAAACCTCTCCCCAGAATTAATCTATGAGTAAAGGGGTTCTTTAAGGCGTAAAGTCCATAACAGAAGGTTACAAGGCACAGATCATGTTATTCCTTGTACCAGTCCCTGTAATGTTCCCATTTGATCACTGAGAAGACCTGAAGGTCAAAGGTGGGAGTTTGTCTAGAACCTCTGGGCAGCAAATTGCATTTCTATTCCTTGATACCCAGTGGTCCCTAAGCCTCATTTTGCTACTGACATCCTTTCCCATTGGAAATAAAATTTTTACTGTAACTGATTTAAGCAGTGCATTAGTTCATGAAGCTTGCCAATACTTTTTTTTTTTTCCTTCTCTTGGAAGAAAAACAATTCACCTGGCCTGAGAACCCTTATTTCTTACTGACCTGAAGGCTGATCTGTAGGATATGAAGTCCCCTAAGAATTCTACTTTATGGTGATATATAGATCATTTGCTTTTTAGTTCTCCTTTTCAAACCTCTTCATGTAGGAAGACTACATCCATTCGCTAAAGCCTTGAGCCCGAAAGGAACATAAAGTCACCAAAGAAACACTGCAAAGCCAGGCTCAGCAGCCGCGGCATCTGATACGAGACCGAGCGCTGCTCCCAGACCTAGACAGGCCTCCCGGGGCCCCGCGTTTCACAAAACCCCAAACAAAGTGGCAACCGCAAGGTTTTCCTGGGCTAGTTGGTTGTTGCCAAAATTGTATTCTAAATTTCTCTCTCATACTCAGATTTCTGCATGTTTTACTAAACAGTAGCAACCCTGACCCAATGTAATGGGAAAAACCAGGTAATTTTTAATCCTTTAAAGAAGAGTTTGATGAAGCCACCTGCCATTGGGCACCCCAAATATCAGATTCCTTTTTACTTTTTGTGTATGAGGAGGAAGGGGATGCCCTTGGATACTCACCCCCAAAATGAGGGGCCCACCATTGACCTACATAGTACTTTAGCCAGCAAATGGAGCTTGTGAGACACGGCTGCCCTCTTGCCTTATCACCATCATAGCCTCTGCCCTTTTTATTGAGGCCACCAAGAAAATCACTGTGAGACCCCGTTTAATCATTTGTGTGTCTCACGCTATAGAAGCTGTCCCACATCTCAATTATACTCAACGTTTGTTAGTCAGCTCCCTCATCTTTTACAAAGTCCTTTTGTTAACTCCTCCTAACATAAATCTCATGCATTGTGATGACCTTAATTCTCCTACTCTTTTCCCTTCAATCACTGATGAAGTCCTTCACAATTGCTTAGCACTGACAGGTCACCTCCTGACGCTTTGTGTTGATCTGCAGGAAATTCCTCTGAGTAATGCTAGCTTTTCACGGTTCACTGGTGGCTCCTATTCAAAAGATGACAATGGAGACTACTGGGCCAGGCATGCCATTGCACCTCCTTTTGATGTTGCTGAGGCAGCTCTTTCGCTTGTCATTACTTCTGCCCAACAGGCTGGATTATACACCCTTACACAGGCTTGTACTTTAGCCAACAACAAAACCGCCAGCATTTATACTAACAGTGGATACACTTTTGGAGTATCGCGTGCCTTCAAAATGTGGAAACAGCATAGCTCCCTAATTCCAATAAAAATAAAATTTTAATTAGCACCCATATTCAGGAATTCTTAAACCCAATACTTTTACCTGCTGCTTTAGGTGTTATAAGATTTAGGGGCCTTCTTAGCTTGACTCTGGAAGGTAAAGGATATCACCTTCCTGATGTTTCTGCAAGGAATAACACCCTTAGAGTGACCAGCAGCAGTCAAACCTCGGTGATGTTCCAAAGAGATGTTTCCCCAGGTAACTAGAAAAACTTAATAGAGAAGCTCAACAACTGGTCTTGGGGGGAAAAAATTGAAAATTCAACAATTGCTGGTTTTATAAAAAGAGAAGGCTCTGTTTTAGACCAAATAACAGCATAGTCTTGCAGGAGACCCTAAAATCCTCACTCCTCACCACTGCGCATGCCTTAAACCATTGTTCTACTACAAAGTGATAGCCTGCATGGATCAATATCGGCGGGAAACGTAAACAAAGCCACAAAAAGTGCCTACCTCACTAGTTCCCAGGTGGCGCTGGTGGTAGAGAGCCCGCCTGCCGATGCGGGAGACGTGAGAGACACAAGTTTGAGCCTTGGGTCCGGAAGAGCTCCTGCAGGAGGGCACGGCAGCCCGCTCCAGTATTCTTGCCTGGAGACTCCCATGGACAGAGGGGCCGGGCGGGGTCGCAAAGGCAGCCACGACGGCTTAGCACACACTGGTTCCACTTGTCTGAAGCAAAACCCAGGGAAGCCTGTTTGCGCTGTTCCCAAACATTTTAAACTGCTTAAAGAACAACTGGGGATTTGGCAAGTGGATTTCATACGTTGTCTTCTGTCTAATGGGTATATTTGAGTCATGGTCTATGTGTTTTCACAATGGGATGAAGCCTTCCCTTAAAGACAGCCTTTTATGTGGCTAAAGTCCTTTTGGAGGAGATCATCCATACCTGAGGAAACCCTCTGGAACATCATAGGGATCAAAGAACCATGTAACTGGTCAGATACTTTGACAAGTACGCGCTGTTTGGACAGTTTTATAACACTTTTCCTGTGCTTACCACTCTCAATACTCTAGTCTAAATGTCTGAAGCAAAACCCAGGGAGCCTGTTTGCGCTGTTCCCAAACATTTTAAACTGCTTAAAGAACAACTGGGGATTTGGCAAGTGGATTTCATACGTTGTCTTCTGTCTAATGGGTATATTTGAGTCATGGTCTATGTGTTTTCACAATGGGATGAAGCCTTCCCTTAAAGACAGCCTTTTATGTGGCTAAAGTCCTTTTGGAGGAGATCATCCATACCTGAGGAAACCCTCTGGAACATCATAGGGATCAAAGAACCATGTAACTGGTCAGATACTTTGACAAGTACGCGCTGTTTGGACAGTTTTATAACACTTTTCCTGTGCTTACCACTCTCAATACTCTAGTCTAAAACACTAATAACACTAATAAAACACAATTGGCAACATCTGCAGAGGCCTTCCAAACACCTCAGCCTAAAGAACCGTGATTTGTCTTTAATAAGACCTTTGAGAGTTCACAAATTTTTGAACTTTGAGGCAGTCACAGAATGCCCCGTGTACTGCTATCCTGCGGTAGGTCTTTGACCCACAACCTATAAAAAGAGAGCGATTTCAGTGATTGCAAAGGCCTGAATGCTTCTATTAAAAATAACCATGTTTTGGTAGAGCAATCTTTTCACAGGATGCTCTCAGGAGACATAGACCATGCACTCTGTAGGTTTTTGCCTGTTGGAAAAGGCACCTCTAGAACTCTCTTCAGTCTTCCAGCCAGGCTTCCGATGAGGTACTGCTAACCAACCCTTGTGCCATCAGACCCCACGGAAGAGAGTCAAGGTCCACACCCAGAGAAGGCACTGGACCCCGGCTGGAGCAGCATGTGATCTGGGGGCCTGAAAGTAAACATTATCCAGAACTGGAGTGGGTGGCATCCGGTGACATGGCTTTCCAGAGGCATCCAGACCAGGCCTGTGAGAAGTGTGTCCCCAGCCCTTCAATGATGACATAATGCTTTAGGCAGTCTCTAGTTAGAGGCTGACCTTTGATCGTGATAGCTTGTGGATTTTTAGATAAAACATGCTAGAGAGTTTTCCCTCTTACCCTCCTTCTTACTCAAATGTGACCTCAATAAGTTTCCAGCCTGTGCACTTTCCCTTCAACATGAGACATGACACCCAGGAAGTATTCTTTCTATTATTGAGGAACAGAAGGTTACTGACACCAGGAGTCCTAACGCTTGATCAACACTGCTCTTTAAGAGAAAGCTCTTGATCAAATGGGGAAATGTAAAAAATGAATCAATAGAAACCTTATCAGATAGAGTGAGGAGACCAGAAGGGAGAGCCCAGCAAGAAAGAAGACCGACGACTCTTCTTTCTCGGCAAAAACAGCCTATGAAAACCATGAGCTTTTTGTTTACCGTAGCCCTCCCAACTGTCTTCTCCTTTTTATAAAAGAATTCTCCTTTCTTTGCTGTGTGGGGAATTGCACTTGGCTCCCTATGGTTGCAGGCCCTGAAATGTAGTTCTCTGCTGATCCCAAGTAACCATTCGTTTTTCTCTGAAGAAATAACTTGAATTCTATTTGTTTGGGGCCAACACTGTCATTAAAAGCAAAATGCTCTAAGACAAAGCTAAATTCCCTGCATTTTTCTAGTGCCAGTTGCAGATTCCTAGGAAAAGGACTCCAACTGACCTAGCTTAGATGGAGCTCAGCCTCGTTCCTGTAAAGTCTGGCTGGGCACTGGGTGGTGGGTCTCACTGAATTCAGGGGCTTCCAAGAACACACAGGCTCCGGGAGCAGATGGGGTTTAGAGCATCATTGGGAGCCAAATGGAAACCCCAAAATGGGTTACCATTGCTCCAAAGGTTAGGAGCAAAGAAAAGAAAACTGTAGACTCGCAGGTAAAGTTCAAACTGGCCTTATTGTAGGAAGACAGCTCCGACTCAGGAATCTCAAGTGTTCCCTAAGATATGCAATGTCAGAAACTTACCATGTCACTTGGGCATCAAACACAGCAATTTCCTGCCACTCACCATATGAATAGAATAGCAGGTAAAGAAATTATTTTTATTTTGTAAGTGCAAGAGCTAACCATTAAGCCAGGTCAAAAAAAAAAAAAAAAAGTTATGATCCTCAGAAAACTAACCCAAAAGGAAATCTAAGCTCTCAGATAGAACATAGATAAAACAAGGGCTTTTTTGGTCCCACAGAAATTTGGAGCCCAGAAAGTTCTGCAACTTGAAAAACAAGTAAAGGAAAAGGAAACATCCTTGGTAACACTTATCACTTTATTTGATGGCTAAGACTCAATGAAAGCTAAAGAGAAAAGAAGTATTTGAAGAAAAATCTCAAAACTAAGAAATTGTTTAGCCATTTTTTCCTTTCTAAAATTGGAAAAGGAATATATTCCTTTTTTGTATTTTTGTAAATCTGCATTGTGCAAGAATGATCTATAAACTCTTAATTTTTAACTCCAGCAGGCATGCAGTTTTCTGTTGCACTAAAAAAGGATTTAATTCCAGAAAGCAAAGTCCCAAGTCAAAATTTAAGCGCTCAGACAACGGTATCAATTCTCTCTAAAGACCTGCTTAAGCTATAGTCCCATCAGGAATTTGACTTGCTTGTTGCTCATGTTTTTTTTTTTTTTTTTTTTTTTTTGCTTTACCTCCTGGTACTTTTCTTGTGATATTTTCCCCTTGGTTTCACAGGCTCAGCAGACAGAAAATGAAGCACGGCTATCCCCTCCTTTACTATTTCAGCTCTGTATTGCGTGTGTGCGCTCAGTCATGTCCACGACTCTTTGCAACCCCAACAGCTATAGCCTGACAGGCTCCTCTGTCCATGCGGTTTCCCAGGCAAGAATACTGGAGCGTGTTGCCATTTCCTTCTCCAGGGAATCTTCCCAACCCAGGGATCAAACCTATGCCTCTCTAGTCTCCTGCATTGCAGGCAGGTTCTTTACCACTTAGCATCGCCTGGGAAGCCCACAGGTAACACAGGTCTTTACTGTTTGACCCTAAAGGAGATACCCCTCGTCCAAGGTAAGGAGCAGCGGCTGCGCTTTGCTGGAGCAGCCGTGGAGAGATACCCCACACCCAAGGTAAGAGAAACCCAAGTAAGATGGTAGGTGTTGTAGGAGGGCATCAGAGGGCAGACGCACTGAAGCCATACTCACAGAAAACTAGTCCATCTAATCACACTAGGACCACAGCCTTGTCTAACTCAATGAAACCAAGCCATGCCTGCGGGGCAACCCAAGATGGGCGGGTCATGGTGGAGAGGGCTGACAAAATGTGGTCCACGGGAGAAAGGAATGGCAAGCCACTTCAGTATTCTTGCCTTGAGAACCCCAATGAACAGTATGAAAAGGCAATATGATAGGATACTGAAAGAGGAACTCCTCAGGTCATTAGGTGCCCAATATGCTCATGGACTCGATGGACGTGAGTCTGAGTGAACTCCTGGAGTTGATGATGGACAGGGAGGCCTGGCGTGCTGCGATTCATGGGGCCGCAAAGAGTCGGACATGACTGGGTGACTGAACTGAACTGAACTGAAATTACCAAAACAGATTTCAAACTTTTCCCTGACCTAAGCCCTGAGGTTGACTAAAGTTCCTCTTCCTGAAGGTGATTTCTCCCCAAACCAGAGTTATCAGGCCAGCTCATTACATGCTCTCACGCACCCTAAACTTCTTGACAGTACTCCATACAGTTATGCAATTATTCGTCTTGTGCTGGTTAACCTGGACAGACCTCAAACCATGAGATCAGTGACAGTATCTGTTGACTTCCTTTCTGTGTTTCCAATAATTAGCCTAGTAGCTGTTACATAATAAGCACCTAATAGACTTTCCATGAGTGAAAGAATAGAATTCCCTAGGAATCTGTATTCAAAAGTGACTCCCAAATCTGGAAAATATTAACCATCTGAGGAGCTTTATTTTCTAAGTCACCCTAATGTTCTTATTCTACGGACCTGAGTTGATTCATTATCTTTCTCAAAGATCTCCCACATGATTATAATAACCTGCTACAGTTACTGTATGTGGTCCCCATTGTCTTCCAAACTACACACCCCCTAAAGTTCACATTACGTTACCCAGCCACCCCCTCCTACACCTCCACCTTAGCTGGTACGGCTTGCCTCCCACGTGTTTTCTCTCTGCTCATTACGGCCTAGCCTGGCAAACCCACGTGACACTCTCCAGACATTGTGTTTCCCTGCTTCTGCTCGTGTCCTTCCCTTTTCCAGTGTCTTATTATTTCATCTACCACTAAAATCCTGCCCATACTTTCAAGCTGGCTTCAAATATCACTCATCCGGAAAGCCTCCTAAGTTGCCACAGCTGAATACACATCTTCCCTGGCATGGACTCCCTCAAAAAACTTGCATGAGCACCTATTTTTGGCTTTGTTTCATAATTCCTGTACACGTTATCTCGCTCTTAGACTATCGCCTCCCAAAAAGAATGAGAGAGAAAAAGCAAGAAGGCAAAGTGATTCATTTTCTCACTCACCTTTGTATCCCCCGAAGGTGAAGGTGAAGTCACTTAGTTGTGTCCGACTCTTTTCAACCCCGTGGACTGTAGCCTATCAGGCTTCTCCGTCTATAGGATTCTCCAGGCAAGAACACTGGAGTGGGTTACCATTTTCCTTCTCCAGGGGATCTTCACGACCCAGCGCTCGAACCGGGTCTCCCACATTGGAGGCAGACGCTTTAACCTCTGTTCCCTGAAGAACTCAAAATATTAGAGCATATAATGCATACTTAATGCACTTGATTTGAATGGAAATGGAGTTATTCTGGCAATAAAAAAAGGAATAATACATTGCCTGTGAAAATTGAAGACAAATAGTTGATTTGGTATGGTTTCTGATTTCTATGCAGGAAAAATATCGAATAGTAAATTATTAACCCAGACATTCGAATTAGAACTCATATTCCTTCTTATTTCAAATGTTTACAAAGTATTATCATATGTTGAAAGCACTACACTCACCTGTGGGAGATCAAGAAGTGAGAACACAGATCCTATTAATAAGCATCTTATAAAGTCTAATTTTGTGTTTCTTTTTTCTTTAGTCATTTACTCTGTGTTTGCCACTTGGAGAACACTGTGTATGCTGGGTAAACACAGAAATAAATAAAGTAGACCCTGTCAGAGAGGAGCATACAGTCTATTGTGGGAGATATCTATGTAAACAACCATAAATCAAATTAGGTTTAAATATATAATATAATAGAATATAAGCACAAAAAAATGCGATGAGAAGGATAAGGAGAATGATTTAACTTCCTGTTGCTTCATCTAGCTTCCTATAATTTCATCTACCAAGACTGTTCTGCTTATCAGTTCAGTTTAGTCTCTCAGTCATGTCTGACTCTTTGTGACCCCATGAACCGTAGCACTCCAGGTCTCCCTGTCCATCACCAACTCTCGGAGTTTACTCAAACTCATGTTCATTGAGTCAGTGATGCCATCCAACCATCTCATCTTCTGTCATCTCCTTCACCTCCCACCTTTGATCTTTCCCAGAATCAGAGTATTTTGAATGAGTTGGTTCTTCACATCAGGTGGCCAAAGTATTGGAGTTTCAGCTTCAGCATCAGTCCTTCCAATGAACACGCAGCACTAATCTCCTTTAGGATGGACTAGTTGGATCTCCTTACAATCCAAGGGACTCTCAAGAGTCTTCTTCAACACCACAGTTTAAAAGCATCAATTCTTCACCACTCAGCTGTCTTTATAGTCCAACTCTCACGTCCATGCATGACTACTGGAAAGACCATAGCTTTCACTAAACAGAACTTTGTTGGCAAAGTAATGTCTCTGAATTGAGTCAGTGATGCCATCCAACCATCTCATCTTCTGTCATCCCCTTCTCCTCCTGCCTTCAATCTTTCCCAGCATCAGGGTCTTTTCCAGTGAGTCAGCTCTTCACATCAGGTGGCCAAAGTATTGGAGTTTCAGCTTCAACATCAGTCCTTCCAATGAATACCCAGGAATGATTTCTTTTAGGATGGACTGGTTGGATCTCCTTGCTGTCCAAGGGACTCTCAAGAGTCTTCTCCAACACCACAGTTCAAAAGCATCAATTCTTCAGTGCTCAGCTTTCTTTGTAGTCCAAATCTCACATCCATACATGACCACTGGATAAATCATAATCTTGACTAAATGAACCTTTGTTGACAAAGTAACGTCTCTGTTTTTTAATATGCTGTCTAGATTGGTCATAACTTTCCTTCCAAGGAGTAAGTGTCTTTAATTTCATGGGTACAATCACTGTCTGCAGTGATTTTGGAGTCTAGAAAAATAAAGTCAGCCACTGTTTCCACTGTTTCCCCATCTATTTGCCATGAAGTGATGGGACCAGATGCCATGATCTTCGTTTGCTGAATGTTGAGCTTTAAGCCAACTTTTTCGCTCTCCTCTTTCACTTTCATCAAGAGGCTCTTTAGCTCCTCTTCACTTTCTGCCATAATGGTGGTGTCATCTGCATATCCGAGGTTATTGATATTTCTCCCGGCAATCTTGATTCCAGCTTGTGCTTCTTCCAGCCCAGCATTTCTCATGATGTACTCTGCATAGAAGTTAAATAAGCAGGGTGACAATATACAGCCTTGACATACTCCTTTTCCTATTTGGAACCAGTCTGTTCCATGTCCAGTTCTAACTGTTGCTTCCTGACCTGCATATAGGTTTCTCAAGAAGCAGGTCAGGTGGTCTGGAATTCCCATCTCTTTCAGAATTTCCCACAGTTTATTGTGATCCACACAGTCAAAGGCTTTGGCATAGTCAATAAAGCAGAAATAGATGTTTTTCTGGAATTCTCTTGCTTTTTCGATGATCCAGCAGATGTTGGCAATTTGATGTCTGGTTCCTCTGCCTTTTCTAAAACCAGCTTGAACATCTAGCTGTAGCTATTAGTCATATTACAGGAAAGTGAGGGCATGGAGAGGACAAAATGGCTCATCCTAACCAAAATGTTCATGTTTTGAAAACCTCATTTTTACTCAAAGATCCACCTAACAACATTATATTTATTTTTAATTGACCAGGAATGTTACATATGGCCACTGGAAATTTCATTATGAAAATGAAACTAAGGAAAGAAATTTTCAGCTATGCACCTTAAAACCAATAATCAAGTCAAGGGAAGAAGGAGAAAATGCATACTTGGTAATCAATTAGTACTATCCACTGCATTATATAAAGCCTTAAGAATGGAAATCAGTTAGCCAAAGGAAGACTCATAGCATGTGGAGGGTTACTTGTTATAGAGTGCCAAAGAAAGGGAGCAGTCAAAGATGACTGAAGTTTCCTGACTGTGAGGATGATTATCCAAAAGCACTGGTTTGCCATTTGACCCTGAGTTAGTTATTTTACCTTGACAAGTCTGCTTCCTCAACTTAAGATCCTGTAGAAGAGTGTTTTGAAGTCCTTTATAGATAGATATAGATATAGATATAGATATAGAGATAGATATAGAGAAATATCCAAGTAAATAAGAAATCTATGTCCACATATAAAAACCTGTATATGAATGTTTACAAAGGCATTATTCATAGCAGTCAAAAAATAGAAACAACTCACATGGTCACCAATCAATGAATAGATAAACAAAATATGATAAACCATACAATGGATTATTACTTGACCATAAAAAGGAAGCAAGTACCAGTACATATCAAAACAATGACACACCTTAAAAGCATTATGCTAAGTGAATGAAGCAAGTCATAGAAGATGGTATATTATATGATTCAATTTACATGAAATGGAAAGAATTGGAAATCTGTAGGAATAAGATTAAGAATTGTCAGGGGTTAGGAGAAAGCGAGCCTATGGAGTGACTACAAATAGATGCAGGGTTTCTTTTGGGGGTAATATAAATATTCAGAAATTACATGGTGGCAATGGCTCTATAACTCTGTGAATATACTAAGTAAAAATCCCCTGCCTTCTGTACTTTAAAGGGTAAATTTTGTGATGTGTAAATTATTTCTCCATAAATGTTTAAAAATATTTCGTAGAGGTCAAACATGATAAGTTGTCACTCAATAATAAATATCAGCTATAACTATTTCACATTAGTTCAATTTATGAAGCTCTGGGTGCTGATAAAGTCACTGAGAAAAAAAAAAAAAAATGGATGTGTGTTAGGCCAAAACTACAGGATTACAAGGCCTACACTTGCCCAGTTTTAGGACTCAAGAAAGAGCCCAGAGTCAGCAACAAAGATATCAATGGTTTAATGAATGTAGGGGCTTACACATCTGAAACAAGGTTCTGGAGGGACAAAACCCTACCGTGTGCAGCAGTGGTGGGCAGTCCTGATGTGGGGAGATTATCAGTTTGTATGGGGAGTTACCAGAGAAATCAGCAGAGGGGTACATCCATCACCATGCTTTCTGATAAGAAAAATCACTAACTGGGGCCTGAACAAATATGTGGGCAGGTCAATCATGTGTGTAGAGTGTGGGTGAGGCAGGCACTGGTCAGGCAGGGAATGTCCAGAGAGCAGCCATCTTGAGTGGCCTGATGATACAATGAGAGAGTAATCACAAATCATGGCATGGGGTCCCTGGTTCTATTGTGACATCCCTTTCTCCTGAGGCCAGCTGAGAGAGGCACTGTCTTTGTGACAGAGGACAATACAGGGTCAGTACCCGCACCTGGAACATTCCTGACTGGTGTTTGTCAGACATGGACAGAGCTTCCCATTGCCCTAAGGCTGGAACAGAAAAATGCAGTGACGATCATCAGACACAATCTTGATGATAAGAAACTACCAATAAGGGAAATTTCCCATAGAAATCAGATGTCTTAACCAACGTCATGAACACAATTTCTGCTACCAAGAGAGGAAGGTGGGATACGAGCAGAGAACTACTTTCAAGCTGAGCTTTTCACACTCTGGATTTGTGTAATCCAATAAAAGGGCTTAATGCTTTTGCAGTATGTTCTAAAGGAGCCACTTTACTGTGACAAGATGGTCTATTACATACATAGGGCCCTGAAGGGGCATACTGGGATTAGTTAGTCATTAGATGTGTTCTCTTACCTACTTTCCTGTTAAAAAAGGGGAGAATACATCAAGAAAGACTTGTAAGAGATAGAGAAAATTACCAAAAGTGTACTTTTTTTTCCTGAGAAGCTCCAAGTCACTCTTTCAAATGCCCTGTTGGATTCTAATATTTAAAAATCCAATGTTAAATACTTAACCAGCACATTCTGGAAGCATTTTTGTTGTTTAGTTACTGAGTCATGTCAGGTTCTTTCACGACCCCATGGACTGTAGCCTGCCAGGGTCCTCTGTCCATAGAACTTCCTAGGCAAGAATACTAGAATGGGTTGCCATTTATGCCATTTACTCCAAGGGATCTTCTCTACCCAGGGATCGAACCTGCATCTCCTGCCCCGCAAGTGGATTCTTTACTGCTGAGCCACTGGGGAAGCCCAACCAGCACAATAAGGGCTAAATATTTATCTAGAATTGCCAATGCTCTTTTTCCAAAGAAAATACTTAAAAATACGGACAAATTAATTCTTAAAAGTATTTTTTAAAAATCAGTTCTATTACTTGACCATAAAAAGAAAGGAAGTACCAGTGCATATCAAAACAATGAAACACCTTAAAAACATTATGCTAAGTGAATGAGGCAAGTCACAAAACATGGAGTATTATATGATTCCATTTACATGAAATGGAAAGAATTGGAGAATCCATACAAATAAGATTAGGAATTGTCAGAGCTCAGGAGAAGGAAAGACTCTGGAGTGACCATTAACAGATTTTTCTCAATCTGAATCTCTCTTTACTTAGTTGAAACAATGAAAGCATTATGTTAAAATATGTCATAAAGAGCAGACAATAAATTTCAAAAGACTCTAATGGTAAGGATTATTAGCATGATAATAACAAAAAGCAGTTCTATCTTTTCACTCTTTGAGTTTTGATAAGTAACCATGATGCTGATCAAGGTAACACAGCACTTGAGTTCTAAATAGAGATCATTGAACTTGCACTGGTCACACACATACATATTACTTATGAATTCAACACTAGCATGTATTTTCAATTGTTAACATTCTTTGTTCTATTCAGCCAACCTTTACAGAAGCCTGCTCTATACTTGTTACCATGCAAGGGAACCATGGGTAACTGAGCATATGGTGCCAGCTGTCAAGAGCTCACAGTCTCATAGAGAAGTTACAAAAAGAGCACTAACCTTCCCATTCTGAAGCCCAATGCCAGAACCCATAATAAAAGGAAAAGCTATAAGATCACTGACAAAGACTGGTGGTTGGAGGAGAGGTAAGTGAAGAGTTCATAGGTAAAAGGGCATTTGGAATAGCTCTGTTGTAGTAGAAAGGACAGTGAACTGGGAGAACAAAAATAGTTCCAGTTTTGATATCATGCTTTGTACGTTCTTAGAAGTGTCACTGAACCTCCCTGAGTTTCCTTGAGACGTGAACTAGGTAACGCTGAGGGCACATCAAACTTTAACATACACCTCTTATCAGTAATACCTGTGGTCGTGCTTTCAATAGGAAATTTTTTTTTTAGTTATTTGAAGCTCTTACTAACGTAATAAGATGAAGAAGTCCACTTCATATTCATGTGGGAGTATCTTTGCTAAAACTTTCTAGACTTAACATCATGTTGGATGTGGCAAGGCTAACCTGTAGGGGTGTTGTTCTCAAAGGAAGAGCAGCAAGAAAGTTTTCCTAAGAAAGTCAAGCATGAATGAAATTTTGAAGGTTAAGTAGAAGCTGTCCAATGAAGAGGAAGATAAAAGGAAAGTTTTGCAGATCATGGCAGATGGTGACTGCAGCCATGAAATTAAAAGACACTTATTCCTTGGAAGAAAAGTTATGACTAATCTAGACAGTATATTCAAAAGCAGAGACATTACTTTGCCAACTAAGGTCTGTCTAGCCAAGGCTGTGGTTTTTCCTGTGGTCATGTATGGATGTGAGAGTTGGACTGTGAAGAGGGATGAGTGCCAAAGAATTGATGCTTTTGAACTGTGGTGTTGGAGAAGACTCTTGAGGGTCCCTTGGACTGCAAGGAGATCCAACCAGTCCATTCTGAAGGAGATCAGTCCTGGGTGTTCATTGAAAGGAATGATGCTAAAGTTGAAACTCCAGTACTTTGGCCACCTCATGAGAAGAGTTGACTCATTGGAAAAGACTCTGATGCTGGGAGGGATTGGGGGCAGGAGAAGAAGGGGACGACCAAAGATGAGATGGCTGGATGGCATCACTGACTCGATGGACATGAGTCTGAGTGAACTCCGGAAGATGGTGATGGACAGGGAGGCCTGGTGTGCTGCGATTCATGGGGTTGAAAAAAGTCAGACACGACTGAGCGACTGAACTGAACTGATAGAGAACAGTATGAAGTTTCCTTTAAGAATGAAAAATAAAATTACCATATGATCCACTTCCACTCCTGAATATATATCTGGAAAAAAAAACTATAATTTGAAAATTAACCCCAAAGTTCATAGCAGCACTATTCACAATAGGCAAAATATGGAAGCAACCTAAATGTCCATTGACAGATGAATGGATAGGCAAGTTGTAGTCTATATGCACAATGGAGTATTACTCAACCATACTAACCCATGTTACTGTCAGCACTTTTCACAATGGTTATGCTTATCTGCTATCCTTGGCTCCAGACTTACCACTTCAAATTCACCTATATACAAAACTAAAATCATTACACTGCAGTTTGAGTCAGTTAGCATCTCCCTTGCTTAATAGCCTCAGTGAGTCCTCTTACTGGCCCCAGGATGAAATCTTATGCCTTCCTGGTATATAAAGCCCATCATGATGTCAGTGGTGCTTAGCTGTCCAGCCTCATCTCTTGTCATTTACTTTCCCTGATCTTGTTTCTGCCTTTGGAAATTTCTCTTGTTGGGCACTGATATAATATATTCTTCCCTCTTTTTTTACTCTACCTTCTGCTTATCCTCCAGTTGTCAGTTTGGACACTTCTTCCTGTGAGACTATCCTTTGATTCTACAAGATTTATCTGTATTCTCTCAGTTCAGTTCTGTCGCTCAGTCATATGTGACTCTTTGGAATCCTGTGGACTGAAGCGCACCAGGCTTCCCTGTCCCTCACTACCTCCCAGAGCTTGCTCAAAGCCATGTCCATCGAGTTGGTGATGTCATCTAGTCATCTCATCCTCTGTTATCCCCTTCTCCTCCTGCCTTCAGTCTTTCACAGCATCAGGGTATTTTCCAGTGAATCAGTAGTGGCCAAAGTATTGGAGTTTCAGCTTCAGCACCAATCCTTCCAATATTCATTGGAAGGATCTGATTTCCTTTAGGATGGACTGGTTGGATCTCCTTGCATTCCCAGGGAGTCTCAAGAGTCTTTTCCAACACCACAATTCAGAAGCATCAGTTCTTCTGCACTAAGCTTTCTTTACAATCCAACTCTCACATCCATACATGACTCTGGGAAAAACCATAGCTTTATTTGATGGACCAAATCAGTAGTGGCCAAAGTATTGGAGTTTCAGCTTCAGCACCAATCCTTCCAATATTCATTGGAAGGATCTGATTTCCTTTAGGATGGACTGGTTGGATCTCCTTGCATTCCCAGGGAGTCTCAAGAGTCTTTTCCAACACCACAATTCAGAAGCATCAGTTCTTCTGCACTAAGCTTTCTTTACAATCCAACTCTCACATCCATACATGACTCTGGGAAAAACCATAGCTTTAATTTGATGGACCATTGTCAGCAAAGTAATGTCTCTGCTTTTTAATATGCTGTCTAGTTTTGTCATAGCTTTTCTTCCAAAGTCCCATCACTTCATGGCAAATAGATAGGGAAACAATGAAAATAGTGACAGACTTTATTTTCTTGGGCTCCAAAGTCACTGCAGATGATGACTACAGCCATGAAATTAAAAGACACTTGCTCTTTGGTAGAAAAGCTATGACCAACCTAGACAGCATATTAAAAAGCAGAGACATTACTTTGTCAAAAAAGTTTCATCTAGTCAAAGCTATGGTTTTTCCAGGAGTCATGTATGAATGTGAGAGTTGGACAGTTAAAAAAAAGCTGAGTGCCAAAAAATTGATGCTTTTGAACTGTGGTGTTGGAGAAGACTCTTGAGAGTGCCTTTGACTGCAAGGAGATCCAACCACTCCATCCTAAAGGAAATTAGTCCTGAATATTCATTGGGAGGACTGATGCTGAAGTTGAAACTCCAGTACTTTGGCCACTACTGATTCACTGGAAAAGACCCTGATGCTGTGAAAGATTGAAGGCAGGAGGAGAAGGGGACAACAGAAGATGTGATGGTTGGATAAAATCATCAGCTTGATGGATATGAATTTGAGCAAGCTCCAGGAGTTGGTGATGAGCAGGGAAGCCTGGTGTGCTGAAGTCCATGGGGTTACAAAGAGCAGGACACTACTGAACAACTGAACTGAACTGATTCTTCCAAGGAGCAAGAGTCTTTTAATTTCATGGCTGCAGTTACCATCTGAAAAGAGTTTGGAGCCCAAGAAAATAAAGTCTGTCACTGTTTCCATTGTTTCCTCGTCTATTTGCCATGAAGTGATAGGACCAGACACCATGATCTTCATTTCTTGAATACTGAGTTTTAAGTCAGCTTTTTCACTCACTTGTTTTACTTTCATCAAGAGACGCTTTAGTTCTTCACTTTCTGCCATAAAGGTGGTGTCATCTGCATATCTGAGTTTATTGGTATTTCTCCTGGCAATCTTGATTCCAGCTTGTGCTTCATCCAACCTGGCATTTCCCATGATTGTCTCTACATATAAGTTAAATAACCAGAGTGACAATATACAGCCTGATGTACTCCTTTCCCAAGTTGTAACCAGCCCATTGTTCCATGTCTGGTTCTAACTGTTGCTATTCTCTACTATAGTGTAAGTAATTCAATTTTAAGCAAGGTAACTCATTCACCATCCTGTTCTCAATAATTAATATAGTGCATGGCACCATTTTTAAGTGAATAAATGGATGGATGAATGAATGCAACTTTGCACTGAAAGTTAATATAACTTTGTAGTACATGAAGCCAGTTGGAATATAGGAAATTATGTCCAAGAAAAGGCCAACAATGAAGCCAGATTAACATATCTAAAAGTGAGCTGTCAACCCGAGTATCAAGTCAGTGCGAGGGTCAAGCAAGAAGCTGAGTTTTCAGAAAATCTAAAAAGGCAGGTGCAAGGAGATACTGAACAAGGATTCACAAGGTACAATAGAACAACTCATAGTGACTTTTCATGGAATCCCTGAGCTAGCTTGACTGGCATATGGAAATTCATTTAAAAGGACAGTATATAGTGAACAATAAGCAGTGGGGAGATACTGAAAAATTTTAAAAAGAAAAATGACATAATCAGCTTTGTTTTGGATGGCATTTTCAACATGATAAAAGGTGGTTTGAAGGGGCAAGACTATTGGTAGAGAAACTAGTTAAGAGACCTGTTAAAAACCCAGTAAAAGTTAGTAACATTCTTAATCAAGGCAATATGGAGAGGGGAAAGAGAACAGACTAAAGCAAGTATAATCCAACACACATTTGAATGATGTCACTGATTTAACAGACATGAACTTGGGCAAACTCCGGGTGGTAGTGAGGGACAGGAAGGCCTGGCATGCAGCAGTCCATGGGGTTGCAAAGAGTCGGACAAAGATGGCATTAGCGACTAAACAACAATGACTTAGTGACTGAATAACAGCAATCATATTGAGGTTTCATTTGCGGAGGAAATTACAGAAACTCCTTTTAGAAAAGTAAAGCAAATGTAAGAAAGTATAGGGCAAACTGTGCCTCCTCCTATTAGTCTTGAATTTAGACTTGAAACAAGAGAAGCTAACCATCACCTCTTCAGCCTTGTGAAACTACAATGACAGTATGTTTATATAAAAATAAATAAATAAATAAAGTAATCGACTGTAGATGAATTCACAATTAAGGTTTTTCAAGTCCTGGATTAGGCATAGGACACTGGGGAACATATATTTAGTTTGAGACTTTCTCCTCTAAGCTTTCCTTCCAGCCCTCTCCAATAGTCAGTTTCTGAGGATTCCGGGCGCCTGTTTGAAGCACAGCAGCTCTGTCACCCACATGAGTGTCACCCAGGACAGAGCCTGAAAGCTGCCAGCGGCCCATTTCACCTGAAGTCAGCATGCTTTTCATCCTTCCTGACAATGGTGCTGCCATTACGCCTTGGGTGAGCAGACACCTTTCCCTGGAAAGTGATCAGTACAAGAAAAATGTGTTCTAGCTCTCTCTAAAGAACAAGGAGCTAATTCAGCTTGCTTTCATGGCTCTTTCCTTGTCTAATGTTTAAACAAATGGTTTTTGACGGAAACATCAGTTAAGGTTTCACAGTTAAGATTCTTCCCCAAATTGTCTAACACTTGTTGGGGAAATTATCTCAGAAGGTTACACAGTGAGACTTGAATATAAAATATCATAGGACAGCTCACATGTCCAGTTTTCTACCTCATCCTCTGTCCTCTCCTTGAAAAATAAAAAATGTCTAGAGGCTAGGACAGGCTAATTACAGTTTCCGCACCAGGGAGAGAGGGTGCTGAGAAGGGGGAGCATGCTAGGTAGCCTGAGCCCCCAGGACGTCACAGGGCTTCTGGGAGGTGAGAAGCTGAGCGGTGGGAGCTTGTGCTACCTGCCTGACAGCCAAGGTCTTGTTCCTTTCAAAGTAATCTCCCCTGAGCGCTCCATGACAGGCTGGCTAAGGCGGGTTCAATCCAATTTAATGGATGATTTGACAATGGAAAATTGAGGGAAGAGGGAAATGATACATGCCAGATATCAGCCCAGGCAAAGCTGAGAGGGTGTAATGCTTGTCATTCATTCACCAAGTGGGAAATGTCTGAATGAATAAGTGCTCAGTACCAGGGGCAGATTCTAGCAGAGTCTCCAGGGAGAAGGGATGTCCATCTATGCTCTAATCCTCCTGCATAGTAAGCAGACTTGGGGGTGGGGGGGCCTTATTTGGACAGTCTGTCTCTGCCCAGTTTGGCACATTTCTTTGAGGATCTGCCTTTCCTCAAGCAGGTTTGAGAGTATCCATATGCATGGCCTCAGCGGCCTCAGCTCTTACCTGTTCTCATTGCCAGAGGTCTCTGTTATTAACTCTCTTACTACTTCCACATCTCAGTTTATGCTTATTGCCCCCCAGCTCTAATTCACAGGTTCCATCAGTAGTAAATGACCCCTAATTTGAGTGCCTTGAAACCTCTATTTTCATGAAGCACTCTCATAGGTCTCCCTTCTGGGCATCACACGATCCAGAGGACTCAAGCCCCTCTTGAGATCCAGAGGACTCAAGCCAATCCCTTTCCTAAAGCACGTTCCTTCCTATCCACATATCAGCAGGCTTTTCAGTCTGCAAAAACATATTAGCATGAATAGAAGAGGAAATGCTTTAACTCATTGTAGCTACAGCTGTTCTTTATCACTTTTATGTGATTGCTTACTGTCATTCTACAAGGGTAGAACAGATGTTGGTGTTCGCTCTTAAGAACTAGATCTCCCAGAGAAGGTCAGCATAGTGCCCTGGGAAGCTTCCAGATTCATTTTAGAGGTCCTAATGACTCTTTTTTGTCATGCTTTAAAATTACTCATCTCAAACCTATCATCATATACTTCTTGTTCTCATTGGTGGCATTGGAGACCCTCTTGGATTATTTATTGGGCTTCAGTGGTATCAGTAGGGGGAGGATCCAATTTCTCTTCAGAAAGGCCCTCATTCATCTTTTTCTGCCCTAAGGCTTGTGTTTGAGCAACTATATTCTCTATCTACAGCTGGAATGCTGGTTAGAAAAAGATTCTGTTATAGTCTAGCTGAGAATATACTCAACAACTCTCCCACTCCCCTTTATAGGATGCAATTTATAGAATTGTTAATAACAGTATATAACATTAGTGAACACCTACTATACACTAGATTGGCTGGATGGTTTACATGGATTATCCCATTTAATCCTCACAATTAAATTACTAAGTAGATGTTATCATTATCCCTCACTCATACTTAAAGAAACAAACAGCTAAATAATTTTCCCAAGACCAGACAGCAAGAAAGTGAGGGAATCAGGACCAAATGTAACTTATCTGTTCTTATAGTCTCGGTTATCCTTCCCACAAAGTAACCTTTCCTGTCTAGGAGACAAAAAGATGCTTTCCACATAGTCTTTGCCCCTTTGAAGCCTCAGCCACCGTCCCAGGGGCTTGCATTCCTGGTCCCTGACTCCAGAAAGTTCTCTCATTCCTACTCCTAGTGCCAAACATCTCAGAAACTGTAGTTGCCTATTTCCCAAGAAGTTTCTGTGGAGCTGGAAACATCAGACTTTTAAATAAGGTTGCCAGCTTTCCAAAAGCAATGAATCAGACTAGAAATCATGTAAAAAGTGGCACTTCTATTTGGCAATCACTATTAGACAGTTTTCTATTTTTACACCGTGTTTCACTCAGTTCCCAGCAGTATCATGGACTGTGACCTCAAAGCAAGAAAAACTTCTTCGAATATTTCTTTTGTTGTTGTTACCTGGAAGCAGGGAGTGAGACATAAATAAAAAATGATTTTTAGTGTCTAATTTAGCATGGTTCAACTCAGCCTCTATTTTTTCTCTGTGTCTGTGAGATGCAAGGTCTAGTGTTTGATGCTGGGCCAAATCCACAGAGGACAAGAACACACATTGCTTTGGCTTTAGCAGCTGAGGCTATATTAGGAAAAATATATATATTCACATATACGATTAAAAGTTATCTTTGGCAGGTTGCTCCACAATAAGATATCAATTTACCTATGAGATAAATATGGAAAAGTGTGCAAGTGACACACTTTCCACTTTTAATAATTCTCATTTTCCTACAATAAGATAGACTGAATAGAAAAAACTGTCAAGGAGGAAAAGCTGTATAAGTTCAACATGGTAGTTTATATTTGCCTTCTCAAGTAAATATGCCCATCTCTAATGCAAACTCCTTAGTCACATTAAGCAAACACAAAGACTTTATTAATAAGCTACAGAGAAATCTAGTTAATTATGCTATCTCACTTGTGATTTCTTGCTAATGACCAATTCTAAATGTTTTATAAACCGTGTTATTCATGGCCGTGGCAATTTGAGTCTTGAACATCTCCTTGCAAGAGTCACTGTAATTCATTAGCCTTTACATTATAGTTTAACCACTAAAATTCTCATATTTGAATGTTTTGGTGTTTCAGAAAACATGTCTTCTTGAACATTATCAGGCTGACTTGAAGATGCACTCTACTTAACTTCAGGAATAATAATTTTCTTGCAGAGATCAAATCCAGTACATGATGTAACATCTTATATAACAGTAATGATAATGTTTATAAATACAGTATATAAACCAAGGATTTTTTTTAATGAAGAGAGATATGGAGCAACCCCAAGACTTAACATTAAATGATTCAGTGGTGTAGGTAACTGTGTACAGGTTTCCCTTGCTATCCAAAGAGACAGCATTTCTATGAAACCTTTTGTAAAATGAAGAAGCAATTACCCCAGGGCACATATTGCTAACTGTACAGAAAATAAATGGAGATCAAGCACAGATAGATGCTTACAGACACAGTTTAGAGCCATGGGTCTTGATGCTAAGATGCTGAGTGCAGTTCCCGAGAAAGGAGCCTGGCGATGCCACTCTTGCTGCTCCAGGTGAGCCCTGCCTCTGAAATGGCTGGCTGCAAAAGTAGCGCGAAGGCTACTGTGCCTTTTGTTTTTTCTATAAAAGTGAAAAATCCTCTCTGGATTCTTTTCATTAGCAAAAACAGGTACAGTCTGCCCTTCATATCTGCAAGCGTACATCCACATATTCAACTATGATCAAAAATACTTTTTTTAATAATCCAGAAAATTTCAAAAGCAAAATGTGACTTTGATGCATACCAGCAGCTATGTACATAGCATTTACATTGTATTTATAACTATTTATGTAGCATTTCTTTTTCATTAGGTATTAAAATCTATCTAGAGATGACTTAAAGAATGTATGAAGTTGTGCATAGAATATAAGCTAATAATACACCACTTTATTTAAGGGTCTTGAGCATCCATGGGTATCTATTTCCTCAAGGGTCTTGGAATCAAGCCTCTTCCAGTACCAAGGGACAGTTTTACTAATGTAGGTCTTAAAAGTGAAGTGGTGTAAAGTGAACTTTCAAAGCATGGGGTAATCCCTGTATAGTGGGCAACCATTTATTTAAATAAAAGAATATAGATACATTTATTGTGTGCTACATATATAATTTCTTCAGTAGCAACTAGTAACATTTCTGTAATCACATTCTGAGGATTTTTTTTTTCTTAAGAATTTCGCTAGAAAGACAGGTTCTCCTGCTTCAGTTAGCACCTGTCCTTTGTTTCAATAGCTTTGGGTGAGTTTTCAAGCCTTTGCTTAGTGGTTTTCATCAGAAGAGATCTGCTAAGTCTTAGCTGCAGGGAATGAAATACTTTGGCATATTGAGAAGTGTCCCTTCCAACAGCTCAGCGGCCAGAGTCAATGCAGGAGGGCCCTCTCACATCACTCTTCAAAACCTGAAGAAATACTTCAGGGCAATAACACAGACATCAGTAGGTGTTGACGGATGTTTGGCAGTTTACCCTCAAAATTGTGATCTCCACTCAACTTACTCATTATCATGGGTCCTGGAGAAGGTGAACTGAGAGGTGAGGGCTGTACTGCCTTATGTCTCTGAAGGACAAAGATCTGCTATCACCTCTTCTGCTGAAAATGTAAAGGATTACATTATCTTCTCCTGGCCTGAATCTTATGGGGCTGGTTTTTCACTCTGACAATTGTCTAGTGACGAGGAAAGGCATGGGAAATGTGGCTTCCATAAAGGCACAGAGTGAGGCAGTCAAGTGAAGGGGAAGAGGCAGTTGAAAGCACAGAGATCTTGGGAAGGGCATGAAGTCAAGGTAAGACATGCGCATGCCACTCACTCTGTTTGTTCCTAGAGCTGAAGCAGCTCCAAAATCTCTAATTAGGAAGGCTGCGGTGGCAGCAATCTGATAGAAAGTGGATGGAGAGGAGAACTTGGGCTGACACCACAGTGTAGAGTAAGGCTGATGTTTTTACTAAATCTTTATTTTGTGCTTATGTCAAATGACTTGAAGATGTGTTATCCTAGCAAGCTCACAGTTGTTACTAAGATTATTAAGATCCCATGCTTGTTTAGGGGTGACAAGGCAGTTGCTAGAGCTTTTAGGAAAGACAAAACTCCTGCTCAGTCACACTGGCATATCCACTGGGCAGTAACCGTACATAAATAAACAGGAACATATTGGAGCAGAGGTGGAAGTGTAATGCCATTTCTGGGGCAGCTGCCAGGTCATTGCACCTGCTGGGTGCAGGTAACTGGAATTGGGTGCAGGTAATTTTGAACACAAGAGAAGACTCTACACATGGGCATCACCAGATGGTCAACACCAAAATCAGATTGATTATATTCTATGCAGCCAAAGATGGAGAAGCTCTATATAGTCAACAAAAACAAGACCAGGAGCTGACTGTGGCTCACATCATGAACTCCTTATTACCAAATTCAGACTCAAATTGAAGAAAGTAGGGAAAACCACTAGACTATTCAGGTATGATCTAAATCAAATCCCTTATGATTATACAGTGGAAGTGAGAAATAGATTTAAGGGCTAGGATCTGATAGATAGACTGCCTGATGAACTACGGAATGAGGCTCGTGATGTTGTACGGGAGATAGGGATCAAGACCATACCCATGGAAAAGAAATGCAGAAAAGCAAAATGGCTGTCTGGGGAGGCCTTACAAATAGCTGTGAAAAGAAGAGAGGAGAAAAGCAAAGGAGAAAAGGAAAGATATAAGCATCTGAATGCACAGTTCCAGAGAATAGCAAGAAGAGATAAGAAAGCCTTCTTCAGTGATCAGTGCAAAGAAATAGAGGAAAAGAACAGAATGGGAAAGACTAGAGATCTCTTCAAGAAAATTAGAGATACCAAGGGAACATTTCATGCAAAGATGGGCTCGATAAAGGACAGAAATGGTATGGACCTAACAGAAGCAGAAGATATTAAACACAACAAAACAACCCAAAAAAGTCATTTTAGGTTAAACTGGATTTATAAATAAATGATTCAGCACTTTTTAAGAACAAAAGAACATTCTCTGGAGTCTATTCAGAAAACTCAAGAAGGAGTCCAACTGCTTCTCACTGAGCAAAGCAGACAAAGAGTCTTACTAAAAGTAACTAATGGAAGGGCAATGTCGTATGTGCAAAAAAGTTTTGATGAGCAGTTATGTTAAAACTCAATTATCTCTGACCCGCTGGGCCTGTGAGATGAATATCTGGGACTCAAGGAGGCAGCACCCAGGAAATCGCTCATCCTGGGACTGAACACAATCCTGTAACAGCATCAGACCAGTTTCACTGAGAACTTCTTGGTTCTGAGTCTCCCTGGAATCAGTCTTTTCTTAGTAAGAATGCACCCACTTTGCAATTCAAAGTATCAAAATAACATATTCAAATTAATTCACAGGGAGACAAAGGCGTGTGATAGTATAAGTAGTTAACATGCTGGAGGCAATGGAAACGGGAGCACACTTCACTTCAACAAACATCTCTTAAACCACCGTGGTGTGCCAGGACTTCCCAGAGTTCTGGCCTCTTGCCAAGTCCCAAGTTGCTCTCAGTTTCTCTCATCATCTCCATTTCCAGCACAGCTTTCTTAAGGTCATTGGCTTCTCACTGGAATAACTGCCACCCCAGTTGGTACCGGCTCTCTAAACAAATCCCTCCGCTGTAAGAAACCCTTCCCGCTTCCTTCTTGTTTCGGCCTAAGTCCTAAATGGCCCTGCGACCTCGTGAGGTGTGCCAGCTGTCTCTCCTGCTTCACCGCCCGCCCCTGCCCGCGGGCACCCGGTGCCCCAGCCGCACAGGCTTCTTCCCAGCTCCCCGCAGGCCGCACAGCCAGCCTGGGCGCCTCTGTACCTGCTGCCAGCAACACGCCCCTTGCGGCCTGTTTCCTCCAAGAGAAGCCGCGTATTTCCCTCATCCACAGCATGCCTTGGGCCCAGAGGTAACAGTCACACAGCAGCAACCTGGGACCCAAGCTAGAAGGACCCCGGGCTGGGCCCTGCCCTCTGGAGGCCGTTACACATCATAAGAGCTTCCCTGGTGCCTCAGACTGTAAAGAACCTGCCTGCAATGCAGGAGACCAGGGCTTCTGATCCCTGGGTGGGGAAGATCCCCTGGAGAAGGGAAGGCTACCCACTCCAGTATTCTGGCCTGGAGAATTCCATGGACAGAGGGGCCTGGTGGACTACAGTCCATGGGCTTGCAAAGAGTCGGGCATGACTGAACGACGGGCACACTTCAGACATCACAAATGAAAGTAAATTTATGAAAGGTCGTGTGGACACCTCTGTCCCCTGGGGTCTGCTGCTCAGCACTGACACAGCAATATCCACAGCCCTGGGTCTCTGCTCCTGACTAACATGATTCAGGCCCCTGGGAGATCTCCACAGCTCTCTCTCTGCTTCCTCGAAACAAAAGACAGGAGTGTCTGAATGTCCCTGAGGTTGCAGGCCCTCCCACTGCTGCAGTGTGGGGAGGATTTGAGCAGCAACCGCGCTTAGACAAGAGAGGGGCCGCTGCAATCGCTTTTTCCAGATAGCATTCATCCCTGCAAAACAAACTGCTGTTCCCAGCAGAGCCAAGGACCCATTTTCTTGTTTGTCTGTGGCCTCAAATTTATGCCTCCAGAGCTACTCAAAAATTAGTGAGTATTCACAGCAGTTCCACATGGCAGCTGGGAAAATTTTGCAATTCATATTACTTTTAAATTTGTATATAAATAAGTCTAGATGTAATATGGGTGACTCATTGATCCAATTAACAACTACATGACTGTTGATTGTTAGAATGGGGATTCCTTTGATTTTTCTAGATTAAAAATGTTTATTACAATTTCATTACATTTTCAAAAAATGAATAAGAAATATCAGCTGTGGTTAAATAAAAACTTTATAATAGATAACTTTGAATACATGAAAATAATTTTTTAAAAATATGAAAGGAATTTTATATTTTGTACATGTTTAAACATATAATTTGATGAAAATATGTTCAAATTTTTTATTGTGACCCCGTGGACATACAGCCCGCCTGGCTCCTCTGTTCATGAGATTCTCCAGGCAAGAATACCAAAGTGGGTTGCCATGTCCTCCTCCAGGGAATCTTCCCAACCCAGGAATCAAATCTAGGTCTCCCACATTGTAGGCAGATTCTTTACCACCTAAGCTATCAGGAAAGCCCAAGAATACTGGAGTGGATTGGCTATCCAGGGTCTCCTGGATTGCAGGTGGATTTTTTACCAGCTGAACAACTGAATAAGCCCTAAACGTACAATTTGGTGAAAATATGCTCAAATTTTATGCAATTTAAAGACAGTGCATATTGAGACATTTAAGTCATCAACAGTATACATACAAAGTATATGAGAATCTCAGTCATCAAATTATTATTAGTTATTTTGCTAAAGTTAAGTCCAAAAATACATTTGTGGACTATATACATTTTAGTCCAGGAAAGGGAAGACTGGTGTGCTGCCGTCCATTGGGTTGCAAAGAGTCGGACACGACTGAGTGACTGAACTGAACCAATATGCACTTTATTTCTAATTGTGCTTTTTTTAATTTTATTACTCATCCAAATATTGCCAGCTCTTCTGCAGAATACACAGGCATCCCCACTAATATTTAATTCAGTTGATTTTGATATTGTGCCAGCTTCTAGTAATAAAAAATGCATAGATTTAAACATTTTTCAATTTTTTTCATCACAAAAGCAGTGTTGTGAAACTTGGTTTTCAATGTTTAAATATTTTGGCATAAACAATGTTGTTTTCCATTTGTCCTTGTTCCCAGCCCCTCAAATGTTCCAAGTGGGCCTGGGTTAAGCTTTTTCTCTGCTATGCTTCTTTAAAGGCTGCCCATTTGTTTTTACAGATGTGCAGCATTGTGTTACAATTTTTTTTACAAACTTCTTTTTAGCCCTAACTGTGGTAGTCTCAGGGCAGAGACTTCATTTTTGTAACCCAGTTGTTGCAACCCACGACATAGAAGTTAAATAAATAGGTTGAATTAACACATAAGCAAAACAAGGCAGCATTGTCTAAGAACACAAATTATTGAGCCTCACTGCTCAGGTTGCAGCCCCAACTCTGATATTGTCTCTTAACCAGAAGTAGTGACCTCTTAACCCCTCAGCTCCTGAGTTCCTCACCTGCAAAACAGAAACAACAAGAGTACCTGCTTCATAAGGCTGCAGTATTAAATGCGGTGATAAATGAGTCCACAGTTACAAAAACTTAAAATTGTGGCTGCGCACTAGGTAGGTAGTATTTGCAAAGCCAATCCCTAAATAAAGTCAAATAACATTTGTTTAGGTTTCACTAGACATAATATCTCATTTCATCACAGCAATCCTACGAATTATGTAGAGTTATTATCCTTATTTACAGATGAAGAAACTGAAGCTTGATAGGTTTTAGATGCTTGTTAAAACCAAAAACTAGCAAAACTAGGATTGAAATTGCAACTTTGTGGCAGCAGAGCCTGAACCTTTAACTGCCAGACGAACTTTCTTTCTCGATGTGATCACTTAGAAATGCATGTACATCAAGCCAGTCAGTAAGTCCTGAATATTCATTGGAAGGACTGATGCTGAAGCTGAAGCTCCAATACTTTGCCCACCTGATTTGGACTGACTCATTGGAAAAGTACCTGATGCTGGGAAAGACTGAGGGCAGGAGGAGAAAGAGATGACAGAGAATGAGATGGCTGGGTGGCATCACCAACTCAGTGGACATGAGTCTGAGTGAACTCCGGGAGTTGGTGATGGACAGGGAGGCCTGGTGTGCTGCAGTCCATGGGGTCGCAAAGAGTCGAACACGACTGATCAACTGAACTGAACTGAATATATATATATATATATATATATATATATAATGAAAATTCTTAAATTAAAATTTTTAAAATTGCTTTCTTGAAACCAAATTTTACTTAATGTTTTAATTGTCATAATGTTCTAAAAAGATTTCAAAGGGAATGTTTTTTTTTTAAGAATTCTAACAGCAAATCAATAAAAGCTTAGGCAGCAAGTCAAAAAAGGTAATATATGTTATTGTTAAATGTGAATAAAAGAAATGAGCGTAAATATCTATGTCAATAGTCCTTAGAAATGCAGTATGCTCCACTCAAAAGACTTCGGATATTGAAGGATTTTTTGAGCATCGTCATGCTTCTTTTGTGGTGCAGGAAGTATATAAGAATTATGGATAGTTTCCTGGTGGAAAAAAAAAGTGAAATGCAATGAATTCTGTCAGGTCATCTTTGGAGCTTAGACAATGAACTGAATTTGAATGAATAGCTTTGAATGATATCTACTTGCTCTGACACTGTATGGTTGTATTACTAAGCAACGCCATGAGATCTGAGGGAGTTGTCACTGTGTTTTATGCTCTCAAGCTTGTAAACGTGATATGAGGTATTCTCCACTGCTAATGACTTTATAATGTAATAGGAAAGCAAAGTAGCCAGGCAGAGGTTTTACTAAAAAGCAAACAAGCAGCACAAACATAAAGTGTACTGCTAACCTGGCCAGAAATGGGAAAATTTAAACTTATAAACATAGGGATGTTGGATTACCCTGGCAGGATGAACTAAATAATATAGTCAGAAAAACATACTAAGAAATAGGCCAAAGGGCAACAGAGGCATCATAATGAAGGAACAGGACAAGCCACTTGCCCTGTTGAAGCAAGAACAGTCCAGATGAAAGAGATTCGGTAAAGACGGTGATGCCACAGCAGAAACACCCAGTACCACCACTGCAGAAAAAAATGTGCTCTTCCTGCCTTGGGCTGTTACTCGACATTCTCTGAGTCACTCTGTAATAGTTACAAGCTCATCATATGTTCTTTAAGAATTCATCCGCTGCACAAAGTGAGTGTAGAGGCTAGACCACTGAGGCATAAGACGCAGCACCAGTTCTTAAGGGGAGCCCTTAAAGGAGGCGAAGGGGAAAGGTGGCGGATGGCCCCACATTGCCCTCCTTCCCAGCGCTCATCCCCCCGTGTGAGCGCACTGAGGTTTGGCATTCCCGGGAGGCCAGGGCCTTGCTTGTGGTTTCACTGACACATTCCAACCGCCTGACACATAGCAGTCACTCCACAAATATTTGTTCATTGATGGAGACAATCTGTTTGCCAATATGTTTTGTTTTTGTCCCAAATGAAATTTTATTGTTCTTGGAGGAGAAAAAAAGCATATTCATGAAATTAGGAAAGGACTGCCAGAATTCTAATATGGTGATAGCAAGGCTTCCATCGAGAACATACTGGTTTTCTTTATTAATTTCCAAACTCTTCCATTTCCTAAATTTCACATATGGAACAAGTCCAGCTAAAGAAACATGAACAGTAAGGAAAGGATGGATTGGAGTGGGGCAAGACAGGCTTCCCGGGGGCGCAGTGGTAAAGAGCCCACCCCAAGGCAGGAGACACAGGTTCAATCCTCGAGTCGCAAAGGCCCCCGGAGGAGGAAACGACAACCCGCGCCAGTATTCTCACCTGGAAACCCCGTGGACAGAGGAGCCTCACTGGTTACATTCCATGCGGCCACGAAAGAGCTGGACACGAGTTAGCGACTAAAGCAACCACAGAGACAACAGGAAGGAAAACCGTTTCGCGGACAGACCTCCGTGCCTCACTCACTCAGCTGCAAGCTGATGACGATTTTCTGAGACTCTTCTGAGACAACAGTGATTTTTAAAAAGTATTCTAAAAGTATAAATCATAGATTATAATTAGACCTGAATATGTATGTATATATATTCAGGTATAAAAGAAAAGGATACATAGTCCACATTCAATAAGTCTCATTGAATCTAATGAGTACAAATATTGTCCTTTAGATATTTCCAGGAGGAAGAGAGAAAGTTGTCTGAAGGTTAAATGAGAACTAGGATATGGAAAACTTCAAGATGACCGTTTTCAAGTGCTTGCTAAGGGACTTCCCAGATCACTCTCCCTGAGGAAAGTTCTCCAACCCTTTTCCAGCTTACTGAAACAAACATGCTTCCTCACACACTCAACCTGCCTGAGTTAAGAACTTCGCTCTTATCTGTGCAACGTCGTTTTGAAACATCTTTCTCAACCTGTGACCTGATGGTCTGAGATTTGTCACGGTTCCCTTCAGGAGCTTGGTAATAAATAAAAGTGTTACTGCTCAGTCATGTTCAACTCATTGCAACCCCATAGACTACAGCCCACCAGGATCCTCTGTCCGTGGAATTCTCCAGGCAAGAATAGTGGAGTGGGCGGCCGTTCCCTTCTCCAGGGGATCTTCCAGACCCAGGTCTCCTGCATTGCAGGCAGATTCTTTACCATCTGAGCCACCAGGGAAGCCCTTTTAACGGGAAAGGCAGGAAAACAGGTTTTGAGACTAAATACTGGCTCAACCCAGCCTCTTTCAAGGGACATTTCACCAGTAATTTCAAAATTAATTTTTAAAACTCTGTACATTCCACTCTGTGGTGTAACATTTAACTGGCATACATGGTAATTAGATCAGTAGGTCCTGTGTGTCTCCTTGACACCCACAGACTTTAAGAGCCGAGTATGTAAAGTGTCAGTGTGGAAAAAGACAATCTGAAGCTTTTAGTACAAAGCAATTGAAGGATTATACTATGCTGAAACTGACCCTGAACAAATGCCTTTGTGGCGCATTAAAGTCACCATAATACTGTTTGCTTACTTCCTGAACAAACATTGTCTTTAAGAACAGAGTCTGTTGGCAAGAGTTGGGTCCTTATCTAGCAAAGTTTTTAGAAGCTGATGGTAATCGCAGTGAGCTCTGAATTTGGGTGGGCATGCCGTGTAGAATGTTCTGGCGTGGGAACTTTACTTTGATAATCCTTGAGCTAAAAACACCATGCAGAACACAAGAGGAATCCCGACTACGGGGACTGGCAATGCTCCCCTTTTCTGTAACCAAACCAGCATGATTCGTCATTGCTGAACCATCTTCACTTCTGCTTTCCCCTGCACTTGCTGCCCTGGATCATTGTAGCTTGCTGGTCTTCTCTAAGGAAAACTTAGAACTCTTTTAAAGGAGACCCAGAATATTATGCTAGTCTTCTGAATATATGGAGACTAGGAAATGTGATGCTGTATACATGCAGGAGAAGCATTCCCTTTCTTAAATAGAACTGTGAAGTTGCCACCCTCTGTCATTTTCCAGGATGTGCAGGAAGTAAGATCATAATACAGGTTCACTTTGTAAAATGCAAATCATCCTAATGAAGGAATAAAACTTATCCATCATCTTCGAACTGGTTCAATATTGAAAAAGGAGTATGTTAAGGCTGTGTATTATCACTCTGCTTACTTAATTTATATGCAGAGTACATCATGCAAAATGCCAGGCTGGATGAATCGCAAGTTGGAATCAAGAGTGCCAGGAGAAATAATAATCTTAGATATGCAGATGATACCACTTTAACGGCAGAAAGTGAAGAGGAACTAAAGAGCCTGTTATTGAAGTGAAAGAGGAGAGTGAAAAAGCTGGCTTAAAGCTCAGCATTCAGAAAACTGCCATGGCATCTGGTTCTATCACTTCATGGTACAGACAGGGAAAATGTGGAAACGTGTCATATTTCATTTTCTTGGGCTTCAGAATCACTGCAGATGGTGATTGCAGCCACAAAAATAAAAGACACTCCTTGGAAGAACAGCTATGACCTAGCTAGACAGCATACTAAAAAGCAGCAGCATCACTTTGCCAGCAGTGGTTCATAGAGTCAAAGCTATGGTTTTTCTAGTAGTCATGTATGGATGTGAGAGCTGGATCATAAAGAAGGCTGAGCACCAAAGAATAGAGGCTTTGGAAATGCAATGCTGGAGAAGACTCTTGGACAGCAAGGAGGTCAAACCAGTCAGTCCTAAAGGAAATCAACCCTGAAACTCATTGGGAGGACTGGTGCTAAAGCTGAAGCTTTAATACTTTGACCACCTTCTGCAAAGAGCTAACCCACTGGAAAAGACCCTGATGCTGGGAAAGATTGAAGGCAGGAGGAGAAGGAGACAACAGAGGATGAGATGGCTGGATGGCATCACCGACTCAATGGACATGAGTCTGAGCAAGCTCCAGGAGATAGTGAAGGACAAGGAAGCCTGGCTTGCTGCAGGCCATGGCGCTGCAAAGAGTCAGACACGACTTAGCAACTGAACACCCATAGTAATCTTCCTACCCAAAGACAGCTACTCAGACCTTGGCACACAGCCTCTAGATATGCAAAGTCAACTGGAGAGAGAGAGGAAAAGGAGAGAGGAGGAAGAAAAGAAGGAAGGGGGAGAAGAAGGACAAGTTAAGACTTATTCTTCTATGATTGGCTTGCTTCATTTGCCAGTAATCTTTGCATGTTCTTCCATATCATTAGTACATTTCCATCAGTGATCTTCAATCACAGACCAGTGCTCCAGTGCCCTGGTGTGCCATGGTTCATTTCTCGAATCCTTTACAGTTAGACATCTGGGCTGTTGTCAGTTTCGTTTTGACAGGCCACTATGTGGTGATCATATTGCAAAACACGTACATAAATATTTACACACTTAGCTTCTTTCTCATTGGTGTAAATTTACAAAAGCTGGAAGAAGAGGCCCATTTCAAGCTTTTAGTGCATCATTTCCTCTGAGAGGCATGCCTGGTGTCCTAGGACCAGATTTTCCATTGCTCAGGGACAATCTACCAAATATAAATCTCCTTAGGAAAAACATGATCAGGTTGTTGTCCTCATTTGAAGGAAATCTGAGCTTCCCTAAACCTTGCAGACTAGCCTTGGCACCCTCAGCGTACCCAATGGACCAGGCTTGACCACCTGTGACAGTTGAAGGTGGCTTGGATAAATGAGAAATTCCTATCTTTAACAAGGTGTCAGGAACTACCTGTCTGCCCTAGGGGAGAAAAAGGGAACACTGTCATTCTTCATTAAGTGGGATTTAGGAAATCCACATCCATCTTCTCTCTACAATAGAGCCTCAGACCGCAGCCCTGCCAGCTTTGAAGCGTGGTTCTTCCAACTGTGACATAGTCACAGGGTGCAGCTGCTTTGTACTTACCATTTTCTCTATCACGCTTCCAAGAATCCACCCATGCTTTCACTCTTATGTAGTTTTTATAATCCTTTATAAACTATAAACCTTTTTACGGGCACTCCCTTCTCACCCTCTTTTATTTAGTGCGTGCACTTCCCTACTGCACAGAATTCCTACATCTATGTTTAATCCCTGTTCCTGAGTCTCCTTCCAGAGGCTCTGAGTCTTTCTGAGAAAGGGCAGGAACTGGATCACTAGTGATCTGGGGGTCACCTGGGGAGTAGTAGCAAACACCATGGAAAGTGACATAAACACTTTCTGCTGATTGTACTCAAAATTTTCAGCAACTGCTTTGAGTCAAAAGTTAATTTGCACAAAGCCATAATGAGATACCGCATTATGTCTCCCAGGATGGTGCTGATGAGGCTACAGAGAAATTGGAATGCTTGTGCATGGTTGGTGGAACCTAAAATGGGAAAGCAGCATTGAAAAGCAGTTTGAGCCTCACAAAGTGAAACATACACTACAGTGTGATCCCGCAATTCCATAACTAGGTATATACCCAAAGAATTGAGAGCAGGACCTCAAACAGACGTTTATGCCAGTGTACACTGCAGCGTTATCCACAACTGTCAAAACTTAGAAACAGTGCAAGTGTCCATCAACAGATGACAGATAAACAGATCAGTGCATCATGTGTGCAATGGAATATCTCAGTCATAGAAGAAGCGGAGTCCTAATACATGCTGTAACATGGATAAAGCTTCAGAACGTTGTGCCGAGTAAACAAATCAGACACAAAAGAACTCCACTACCATAGACTGTCTAAAATAGACAAATTTGTAAAAACAGAAAGCACTAGAGGTTCCGGGGTCTGAGAGGAGGGAGGGATGAGAGTTATTGCTTCCTGGTTACAGAGTTTCCATTTGCGGTCATGAAAATGCTTTGGAAATAAACAGTGGTGATAGTTGCCGAATATTGTGAGTGTAATTAATGCCACTGAATCCAACAATTGAAATGACAGATTAAGTGCGTGCTAAGTAACTCAGTCGTGTCCAAATCTTTGCAATTCCATGAACTATAACCCGCCAGGCTCCTCTGTCCATGGAATTTTCCAGGCCAGAATACTGGAGTGGGTTGCCATTCCCTTCTCCAGGGGATCTTCCCAACCCAGGGACCGAACCCAGGTCTCCCGCTTTGGCAGGCAGACGCTTTATCACTAGTGCCACCTGGACTTTATTTTATTGCCATGAAAGAAGTCAAAATGTAATACACCAAGAAACATTGAATTTTACACCTGAAGTGGGTGAATTGTAATGGTATGTGGACTATATCTGAATAGTGTTATTTTTTTAGTTCTCATAAAAATTCTCCCTCTTTGCATCTGAATTACTTTCGTTAAGAAGAAAGCACAGGCAAATTTGAACATGTTTTTAAAATTAGGTTTCGGTGGCTTCTTTTTCTCTTCCCACCCATAGTTCCCGGTAGTACAGGAAAACGCCTTGCCTGCACCAGGCTGCGCGCGCTTTGTGCTCATCGCTTCAGCCGCGTCCAGCTCTCTGCGATCCCACGGACTGCGACCCGTCAGGCTCCTCTGTCCACGGGACTCTCCAGGAAAGAATACCGGAGTGGAGAGTCATTCTTTTCTCAGGGGATCTTCCTAGCCTCAGGACTGAACTGGGGTCTCCTGCATTGCAGGCAGACTCTTTACCCCTGAGCCAGCAGGGGAGCCTGGATCAAGCAGCATCTGATACGGATGCTTTTCATCAGAGCTCGGCTTCGCGCTGGAGAATTCCAGGGACGCGGGAGCCCGGCAGGCCACAGTCTGTGGGGCCGCAAGAGTCGGACGCGACTGAGCAACCAAGCACATGGGCTTTGTGCTGTGAAAACCGCTCCCAATGATGGACGCAACAATCAGCTAACCTAAGGCTGAGGAGGCAACGCCAGCTTTTTAATTCTTGAAATATTTTCAAAAACTAGTTTGGGGAAAATAATATATACTCATTTTTTGCACCAGACATAGAAAACAAAGCACAACTTTTGGAGGAAATCTTTATTATGTTTCAATATTCAAGGATATGTAATAAGATTAGGAAAAAGACTGACCCAAACGTACGGGGAAAATATCTGCATTGAGGATGATGGACAGTCTGCAGGGCATTGTGATGGGCTTTGGGTACTTCTTCCCCTACTTTTTGGATGGACCATCCAAGATTTTTCAGTTTTGCTTAACTTCTTATCCACAGTCTTCCTTATAGGAAATGAGAATAATACAAATTAGGGTAGTCGTGAAGATCAAATGAAATATTTTATAAAGTGATCAATAGCATGTTAATTCTCAGCAGTGAACAAGAACACCATGTAAGAATCAGCTCATGAAAATTTGTTTGATCATTTTTAGATGTCTCAAGCAGTGGCTAGAGATGTTCAGTTCAGTCGCTCAGTCGTGTCTGACTCTTTGCGACCCCATGAATCGCAGCACATCAGGCCTCCCTGTCCATCACCATCTCCCAGAGTTCACTCAGACTCACGTTCATTGAGTCCGTGATGCCATCCAGCCATCTCATCCTCAGTTATCCCCTTCTCCTCCTGCCCCCAGTCCCTCCCAGCCTCAGAGTCTTTTCCAATGAGTCAACTCTTCGCATGAGGTGGCCAAAGTCCTGGAGTTTCAGTCTTAGCATCATTCCTTCCAAAGAACACCCAGGACTGATCTCCTTTAGAATGGATTGGTTGGATCTCCTTGTAGTCCATGAGACTCTCAGTATATATAAAATAGATAATTAATAAGGACTTTCTGCATACCATAGGGAATTCTACTCAACACTTTGTAATGACCTATATGGGAAAAGAACCTTTAAAAAAGATATGTGTAACTGATTCATTTTTCTGTACACCTGAAATTAACACAACATTGTAAACCAACAGTATTCCAATAAAAATATTTTGAAAAAAATGTAAAGGTCATAGGAGCCAAGAGTTAAATAGTGGCTTCCAGGGGCTGAAGGGGTGAGGAAGTGGGCAAATGTTTGCCAAAGAGTGAAAGCTCTTCATCGCATGAATGGATGAAGAAGCCTTGGGGGTCTAATGTACAGCATGGTTAATAATAATGTAATTAATAATATATCATTATATACTTGAAATTTGCTAAAATGGTAAGGTTTTAGAGTTCTTACCATCAAAAAAAAAGATAACAATGTAAGGTGATGGATATGCTAGTTAACCTGAGTGTGATAATCATTTTACAATGCATATACATATATATTGTCATTACATTATGCATCTTTAAAAACTGAAAGATATATTATTTTTATTTGTCAGTCATACTTCAATAAAGCCGGGGAAGGGAATTATTTTAAAATTTTAATTAATATAAATCACAAAAAGTGGCATCCCTTCTTCGGTCACATCTCTGTCTCTAACCACATGTAGATAGGGCTCTCCGTTTTTAAGAATTTGTGTAATCAGATTGAACCCACCTGGACTGTCTGGGATACCGTCCCATCTCAATGTCTGTTCCTTTATTCACATCTGTGAGGTCTCTGACGCCATGTGAGCTAATCTATTGACGGCTTCTGGGCATTCGGATATGGGCCTCTCTCAGGGCCCTTTTATAACAGTGAGGACATACACCGCCAGCAACGCCTCCTCTGAGCATGCGTCTCCACACAGCCAATAGGGTGCTCTGATCTCAAACCCAGAACCCAGTCCAAAGGGCGCTGGTTTACGCTTCGGTCTTCTACGACCAAACCAAAACCTACCTTATTGTCGTTACCCAGGTCAATTTTTACAGACTCCTACATCACAGAGTGACGGACTTAATTTCCAATATACCTTTTACCCTTGTCTGGAAAATGATAGTAAGAAGCATAAGACTTTGTTAGAAGCTGTATTAAACTCTGGGAAAGCTGACAAGGGAGAGAAGAAAGACAATACATTAAAATAGTTGAAAATAACACCACAGAACTGGTAATTAATAAGTATTATTACCTAACGCTATAAAGAGCTTATCGTACCTATGCACAATAAGATTGAAGGCAGGAGGAGAAGGGGATGACAGGGGGTGAGATGGTTGGATGGCGTCACTGACTCAATGGACATGAGTTTGAGTAAACTCTGGTAGTTGGTGATGGACAAGGAGGCCTGGTGTGCTGCAGTCCATGGGGTTGCAAAGAGTCGGACACGACTGAGCAACTGAACTGAACTGAACTGTGCCTATGCATAAAGAAAAAAATGTTTATAATAGACTCTCCTGCTGCTCCAGTAACTCTGGGTCTATAGTTTTGCATTTTCACACCATGAGCCAATACTCAGCCCCATACCTCCAAGGAGACAAGCAGCTCCCTTCCTCCTGCAGTGGAGGCGACATTTGTTTCTACAGAATCTTCAAGAGCATGCCTCTCACTGTTGCAGTGTTTCATGTCCTGATGCAACAGATGCAGCTCAGCATTGTCTTTCCTAATTAGAAAAGCCTCACTCAAGAAAACTGATAATACTGGTAAGAAAACTGTAAAATGTCTTCAGAGTCCCATGCTATTCTAGAACACCAGCTCATATACCACGCAGGTGATAACTAAGCCATTTGCTCGAAAAACATTTGACTTCCAAAAATAGAATCTGGTTTATAGAGTTCTTTCTCTTTGCTCATGGGATTTTGAATGATTGCATGCCGCCCTTTTTAGAAGCAGGGGCTGAGCTGTTTTTCTTTCTGGGGTCCCTTGTAGTCTTATGATCCTACGCATCTGGAATTTCCTCCCTGTGTAGTGGGCAAAAGACTGTTGCCTCTGCACAAGTCCTTGTTTGTATCTTTTTAATGTTTTATTGTTTATGCAATTTCTAGAAGTTACTATTTACAGTTACTACAAAATTTTGGCTATACTCCCCACAGTGTTCAACATACTCTTGAGCCTATCTTACACCCAGTGACTTGGGCCTCCCAGTTCTCCACCCAGTATGGCCCCTCGCCCCTCCCCACCAGTAACTATAGTTTGTTCTCCATTTCTGAGTCAGCTTCTCTCCTGTTATGTTGACTAGTTTGTTGAAACTTCAAAATTCCCCGTGTTAAGGGATGTCATACAGTATTTGTCTTTCTCTGTCTGACTTGTTGCAAATGGCAAACATGTGTTCTTTGTTATGGCTGAGTCGTATTCCGTGATATAAATATACCACATCTTCTTTATCCACTCATCTTTTTTTTTTTTTTTTTTGGCTACACTGAGCAGCATGTGGGATCCTAGTTCCCCAGCCAGGGATCAAAGCTCCGTGCGCTAGAAGGCAGACTCAACCACGGGGCTGCCGGAGAAGTCCCCTCCACTCGTTTGCTGATGGATATTTTAGTTGCTTTTGGTGGCTCAGACGGTAAAGCGTCTGTCTACAATGCGGGAGACCTAGGTTCAGTCCCTGGGTGGAGAAGTTCCCTGGAGAAAGAAAAGGCAACCCACTCCAGTACTCTTGCCTAGAAAATCCCATGGACGAGGAGCCTGGTGTCCATGGAGTCACAAAGAGTTGGACACGACTGAGCGACTTTCAGATATAAATAATGCTGCTGTGAACACTGAGGATGAAACATGCCCCTGTGTCCTTGTCTTTTGGAGTACAATGCTGACTCAAGAACCAGTGATTGGGAATTGTGAAGAAACAAAGAAGGGCTGTTGGGCTAAGGAAATGGTAACAATTTAGACTATAGTTCAGCCACACAGCAGCAACACCAGAACACCGGTTCCCTGAAAGAACAGATAAGGGCTGGACATACATCCAAAGCTGTCTTTCCAGGCAGCAGACCTCCTTCCAGATGGAAACTTCTGACCACAAGAGCAAAGCCTGGACTGGCTGACACCAGAAGGTTGCGATGCTTGGAACACCACCTCGCTGCCAACCAATGCAAGGGCTGCCTGCCGGCTGATCACGCTCTGCCCCAGTGATGCTCCGGAAACCCTCACTGCCCCTCCAGACACAGCCTGCCGGGCGTTAGCCCACTGCGGCCCCCTTTGCCTGGCAAAGCGATAAAAACAACCCTTTGCCACTTTACCCAAGACTCTGCCTCGGGTTTCTACTCAGCACCGGTGAACAGAGGCTGAGTGTCTGCAACAAGGAGCCTGTATTTTTTCAAATTAGTGCTTTGGGTTTTTTTTTTTTTTTCTTCAGATATATACCCAGGAGTGGGATTGCTATGTCATAGTTCCTTTTATAGTAACCTCTGACCTTTCCTAAATGCCAGCTGAGTCTCTCAGGCTGTCCTTTCATATGTCATGGGTCATTAATAACTGGAACTCCCCGTGTCGCTTGACCAACGAGAGGAATCCTCTCCCAAGCCCTCCCTGCTAGCCTGTGAGGCCGGCTTCCACTGAAAGCAAAGCCTGATGTAAGACTCTTTTATAGTTATCTTGTTAAATTCTCACTTTACCAGGAGAAGGCCAGGGATGTTTGGGGAGACACAGTTGCTTGCTGCTAGTGTGTCTGGAACAGTAGAGAATCTCAACAGGCCTCTGGCAGTGAAGGACAGAAACTCTCTCTCTCTCTGTCTCTCTCTCTCTGTCTCTCTCTCTCTGTCTCTCTCTCTCTGTCTCTCTCTCTCTGTCTCTCTCTTTCTGTGTTTCTAGTACCACTACTCTTCTCCCTGGCAGTATAAACACCCAGCACTGGGCTCTTGTTGATAAAAGAAAGAGGAATTACTCATAAATATATCTTTTTCTGAGTAGTATAGCCCAGAAATCAAATATAGTTTATATGTTTTTGCTACTTACACTCTTAAAATGCCATTACTGACTCTAAATTCATGGTGGAAAAAAAAAATTCAAGTTGAAGAACATTTTTCTATTTTACAAAACAAATAAATGAATAGATTCCACATGTTTATGGCCATCTCTCTCACAAGGCTGCGAACCCTTTCAGGTCAGGAGCAATGTCTTAGTCAGCTTCCAATACCGGTGCTCATTACTATGCCTGGCACATAGTAGGGACTCAGGAAAGAATGGTTGTGTGCTAAGTTGCTTCATTCATGTCCAACTCTTTGCAACGCTATGGGCTGTAGGTTGCCAGGCTCCTCTGTCCATGGGATACTCCAGGCCAGAATACTGGAGTGCTTTGCCATTCCCTTCTCCAGGAGATCTTCCCAACCCAGGGATCAAGCCTGTGTCTCTTATGTCTCCTGCATCGGCAGGTGGATTCTTTACCACTAGCACCACCACAACGGCTGACACACAGTAGGGACCAGGAAAGAATGGTTGAATAAACATCAATCCTTGGTAAGGTGTTCTTTGGAAGGACCGATGCTGAAGCTGAAACTCCAATACTTTCGCCACCTGATGCGAAGGGCTGACTCACTGGAAAAGACCCTGATGCTGGGAAAGATTGAGGGCAGGAGGAGAAGAGGATGACAGAGGATGAGATGGTTGGATGGCATCACCGACTCAATGGACATGGGTTTGGGTAGACTCCAGGAGTTGGTGATGGACATGGAGGCCTGGTGTGCTGTGGTTCATGGGGTTGCAAAGAGTCGGACACGACTGAGTGACTAAACTAAACCTTTACTTTTTATTGACTCACCAGTAACTATAACCTATTTATAAATCAATGAGTTTGTTCAAAAGCATTCAGCAAGCACTATGTGTCTGATACCGTGTTAAAACTCGGGATAAAATCATGAAACAGACGCAGCTCCTGCCCCAGAAGAGTGGCAGTAGGCCAGCAGTGGAGAGGCAAATGCAAAGAACTGTGTTATAAGGTGGACCAGGGCCGCAAACGAGACAGACTGAAGCAGAGTTGGAAAAGCTCTTAGCTCTGCCCAGCAGACAGAGATGTTCACAGAAGGATTCTGAGAGGAGGTTGCTTGTGCTGGTCCTTAAAGGACAAAGGAATGGAGAAAAGGAATCTAGTGGCAAAGAAAAAAAGCATGCGCTCAAACAAAAGAGCAAAGAACAGGGCTTGCTTAGAGCTCAGCAAGCTGTCTGGAAAGTCCAGACGCTGGGAGTTGGGGAGAGGGGCTTGCCACTGACTGGCAGGAAATGGGGCTGGAAAGGGGGTTGGAGTTCAGGCTGTCCTTTCATATGTCATGGGTCATTAATAACTGGAACTCCCCGTGTCGCTTGACCAACGAGAGGAATCCTCTCCCAAGCCCTCCCTGCTAGCCTGTGAGGCCGGCTTCCACTGAAAGCAAAGCCTGATGTAAGACTCTTTTATAGTTATCTTGTTAAATTCTCACTTTACCAGGAGAAGGCCAGGGATGTTTGGGGAGACACAGTTGCTTGCTGCTAGTGTGTCTGGAACAGTAGAGAATCTCAACAGGCCTCTGGCAGTGAAGGACAGAAACTCTCTCTCTCTCTGTCTCTCTCTCTCTGTCTCTCTCTCTCTGTCTCTCTCTCTCTGTCTCTCTCTCTCTGTCTCTCTCTTTCTGTGTTTCTAGTACCACTACTCTTCTCCCTGGCAGTATAAACACCCAGCACTGGGCTCTTGTTGATAAAAGAAAGAGGAATTACTCATAAATATATCTTTTTCTGAGTAGTATAGCCCAGAAATCAAATATAGTTTATATGTTTTTGCTACTTACACTCTTAAAATGCCATTACTGACTCTAAATTCATGGTGGAAAAAAAAAATTCAAGTTGAAGAACATTTTTCTATTTTACAAAACAAATAAATGAATAGATTCCACATGTTTATGGCCATCTCTCTCACAAGGCTGCGAACCCTTTCAGGTCAGGAGCAATGTCTTAGTCAGCTTCCAATACCGGTGCTCATTACTATGCCTGGCACATAGTAGGGACTCAGGAAAGAATGGTTGTGTGCTAAGTTGCTTCATTCATGTCCAACTCTTTGCAACGCTATGGGCTGTAGGTTGCCAGGCTCCTCTGTCCATGGGATACTCCAGGCCAGAATACTGGAGTGCTTTGCCATTCCCTTCTCCAGGAGATCTTCCCAACCCAGGGATCAAGCCTGTGTCTCTTATGTCTCCTGCATCGGCAGGTGGATTCTTTACCACTAGCACCACCACAACGGCTGACACACAGTAGGGACCAGGAAAGAATGGTTGAATAAACATCAATCCTTGGTAAGGTGTTCTTTGGAAGGACCGATGCTGAAGCTGAAACTCCAATACTTTCGCCACCTGATGCGAAGGGCTGACTCACTGGAAAAGACCCTGATGCTGGGAAAGATTGAGGGCAGGAGGAGAAGAGGATGACAGAGGATGAGATGGTTGGATGGCATCACCGACTCAATGGACATGGGTTTGGGTAGACTCCAGGAGTTGGTGATGGACATGGAGGCCTGGTGTGCTGTGGTTCATGGGGTTGCAAAGAGTCGGACACGACTGAGTGACTAAACTAAACCTTTACTTTTTATTGACTCACCAGTAACTATAACCTATTTATAAATCAATGAGTTTGTTCAAAAGCATTCAGCAAGCACTATGTGTCTGATACCGTGTTAAAACTCGGGATAAAATCATGAAACAGACGCAGCTCCTGCCCCAGAAGAGTGGCAGTAGGCCAGCAGTGGAGAGGCAAATGCAAAGAACTGTGTTATAAGGTGGACCAGGGCCGCAAACGAGACAGACTGAAGCAGAGTTGGAAAAGCTCTTAGCTCTGCCCAGCAGACAGAGATGTTCACAGAAGGATTCTGAGAGGAGGTTGCTTGTGCTGGTCCTTAAAGGACAAAGGAATGGAGAAAAGGAATCTAGTGGCAAAGAAAAAAAGCATGCGCTCAAACAAAAGAGCAAAGAACAGGGCTTGCTTAGAGCTCAGCAAGCTGTCTGGAAAGTCCAGACGCTGGGAGTTGGGGAGAGGGGCTTGCCACTGACTGGCAGGAAATGGGGCTGGAAAGGGGGTTGGAGGCAGAGTGCAGCCTTTGAAGGCGAAAGCCCTTGATGCTAAGACTCCACTCTGTCAGCTGTGTTGCCCCGTCAGAGGTGAGCAGCTGGGGAAGAGCCAGCAGGTCTGCGTGGCCGAGAAGCGATCAGTACAGAGGGGAGGCTGTCTGGCAGAGGGCAAGTGAAGGGGCGGTGAGGACCATCACGAGCTGACCCAGAGCACATGCGTGTCCCAACCCGCGGCTCTGGGCGAAGCTGTGAAGGGCAGGCACTCAACAGCCCCGTTGCTCCAGTCCCCACTGCATCCCACAGAGCTGAACTTTAAACAAAGTTCTCTGTGCAAAACGGCAAATGCATGACCTTTGCCAGTCAAAATCCTGGCGACTCTTTGCTCACCTATGTAACAAAAAAGGCATGTTCTTTCCTTGTTTGCTCCACCCTTAATCCTGCCTCTGTGTGACACCATAGACTGCATATCTCTGCTTTATGAGAAGAGAGATTAGCACCGCAGGGCAGTGTGCAGCATACCTCAACCATTTGCCACTACCCTGCCATGGATGATGTCAGAGGAGGTGAGGAAACAGAACAATTTTTCCTCCCGTTCTCTCTGCTGAGCTTGCAGGCAGAGATGCCAGCTGGAGGGTTTCTGTTTCACTGAGGAAAGTAAACTAGAGCTTTTGGATTTACAAAAAAAAAAATAGCCTTTATCCTTCACATTATAAAAGACATGTAAGTTTCTGCAAATCTGGAACTTACAAACATGGAGTCACACTCAATTTATCTGATACCTTCAGTTCTCCACTGCATTATCCGATCTATAAAAAGTGAAACAAACTATCAAAACTTGATAAAAGCAAGACACACTAGAGGGCCGTTGTCTCAATACTAACAAAGGCAAAATGGTCAGAGTGTTACTGGTGTGGAAGTAAGAAAATGAGTGACTTTTTCCTCTTTTTTTTCCCTTGTCTTCGATAAATGACATTTTAAAGCCGTGGTCTGCGTGTGTTAAATGCGTTAACATTTCCCCAGGAGAGCCTGTGAATGGGCTGCACCAGTTAGATCCTGTCGGTCTAAACTTCAGAGGCAAGATATCTTCTGGAAAGCCCAGCTCTCCAAGTCGCACTGCCCCCAGGATGGCCCCTCACAGTTCCCGGAGGCCGGGTCTCTCACCTTTTCTGCCGTCCCTGAATGGTCCTTTGTGAGTGGCTCCTGACCGTCTTCTCCTTCAATAGACCCCTTATTCAGGGTCGGCTGCTTTCCCACCGACTCTGGCCGCCTCCCACAGCTTCTCAGCAAGCTAAAATTCTTCTGGCCAACCCAGCTGAGCCACAGTCAACCTCCCATTTGAGGCACAGCTTGCCTTTTCAATTGGGTTAGTTTGAAAACACTAACTCACACTGTCGATTTTTGGTTTGTTTGTTTGGGGTTTTGATTGCTTTTGCTTGTTGCTGTTGTTTTGTTTTTTAAAACTGTTACCTTTGGGTGGCGAGTTGGCTGGATTTGTGCTCACATTGTGGTTGGCAGGGTAAATTTTAAATTGCTTCAGACAGAAGCTTGCTGCCTAAAATGCTTGTACATAGGAGAAGAATTCAAGGAAAAATAGATGCCCTTAGGAGTATTATAACAATAAAAAATGGAGCTAAACTAAATGCTCACTAGAGGAATTATAAATTACATATTTCAAAAGGAAAAAAATAAAACAAAAGGGAAAAATTAAATAGAAAAAGATGTTCTTAGAAACATCATTTATAACAATAAAAAAGAGCTAGTCTGAATGCTCACTAGAGGCATTATAAGCTATTATATAGTTTAAACTTGGTTGAGCAGCAGGAACATCTTCACTGAAACATTATACATAAGCTAAATAGGCAAGTTGGTGGAAGATATTTTTGAATACCAACTGCTCAGAGTGAAGCAGGAGGAAGGGGAGGAGCCAAGGCCTTCCGGCTGGTGCGCCCACCCACCCTCCACTCCGCCCGGGGCCCCAGACCACCTCGGAGGCAGCCACAGGGCACCGTGGAGCTGGGGCAAAACCAACGCCGCACTGTGCCCGTTGTCACTAAAATAAGTGTGCAGCCATGCAAGCAAAACGTTTCTGAGACAATGCTACTGAGTAACGATGAACGGGTAGAGGAGCTCAGGCACACCATGCACACGCAGATACACACAGCTGTATAAAGTGCACGCGATTAAGACGACTGGAAAGACGGCAGAGAGGGGACCACAGCTGGTCTTATCTCGTGCTTAGTCGCTCAGTCGTGTCCGACTCTTTGCGACCCCACGGACTGTAGCCCCCCAGGCTCATCTGTCCATGGGATTCTCCAGGCAAGAACACCGGATTGGGTTGCCATTCCCTTCTCTGGGTCTAATCTTACAAGGTTGTTTTAGACTTAATGGAAATGTGTTTTATCAATGTCACTGAGGAGCCCTAATGCTTTAGGCAATTAACGTGGTTTCCCTCAGCATTCTCATCTCTAAAATGGCAATCATGGGGTTACTGTGAGCCTCCAATGGGTTGCTTTGTGTACAGAGCATAAAGCAATGGCTCAACAGATATTAACCATCATTCGTGATATCATCAGTCCGTTGTATGCAAGCGGTGTAAGGGACGGATGGCTCAGCTGGTAAAGAATCCGCCTGCCATGCGGGAGACCTAGGCTCGACTCCTGGGTAGGGAAGATCCCCTGGAGCAGGGCATGGCACCCACGCCGGTATTCTGGCCGAGAGAGTCAAGCACAGCACACTCAAGTGGGGTACCACGGGCCTTAAAGAGTCGGACATGACTTGGCGACTGAAAACAACATTCAGGTTAAAACTTTTGAGGGAAAGTGATAGCAAAAGAGAAGCATTCAGATTTAGCCAGCTGCCCATCTCCCTTCTCTTTTGCTAAATGCAGTAAATGTCAGCCACGCTCGCTATGGAAGGCCGCCGCTGATCTAAGACTCTCCACCGCTGCAGAGGCTTCTAGATTTCCAAGCACCCCTCTTTTTACTACTCAATTAAAATTGTATTTCCCTCTCAAACCTCTAATGCAATTAACAAAATCAGCACAACACGAAACTTCATTCTTCTTGGGTGTATACTGAATTGCGGAATTTTTGCTTTAGATTATTTTCATTTAATCTGATGTTCTACACACATATAGACCAGAGAAGGTACTTGAAACAAGGCTTCGATATTTAAGTACATGGAGTGCATATTTAGTGGGAAGAGGAAGATCTATATTTATAGGACATCTATCATATTGGTTTTCTAACTTCTGTTATTCATCTGTTTGCTACCATTTCCCCTCCATCGTCTCATCCAAGCCTCTAAATTTCTGAGGCTGATTCTCTTGCTTTAAGCTTGCATCAGAAGCAGCGGCATCTTAAATATGAAGAAGAGAAGTGACTCAGTCGTGTCCGACTCTTTGCAATCCCACGGACTGTAGCCCACCAGGCTCCTTGGTTCATGGGATTTTCCAGGCATGAATACTGGAGTGGATTGCCATTTCCTTCTCCAGGGGATTTTCCCTACCCAGGGATCGAACCCGGGTCTCCCGCATCATAGGCAGACGCTTTACCCTCCAAGCTACCAGGAAGCCCTGAGAAGAAATGAAGAGAAGTCGCTCCGTCAGTATTTATTCTTGTACCAACTTGAACTGGTTAATCAGCAAACCATAAGTGGCTTACTTGATGTCTAAATATGTTGATTAAAGTCATGATTTTTCTAAAGCTGACTCACTTTTATTATGGTATTTAATAATACCCCATCCCTCTTTTTCCTTTAGACCATTTTTTTTTAACCTCCACTTGGAAAGCAGCAAGCACCAGCAGTGACATCTAGTGCCAGCCTCTAAAAGGGATCTGGAACTCCTAGACTGCGGTTGCATCTCCTTGGCTGACAGACTGTGTTCATTCAAGCAATAAGTTTCTCGAGTCTCCCAGTGATGACTCCTTTAAGTGCCTCTTCTTGTCTACGTTGCATAACCAACTCATTGGGTCAAATCCCTTTTTCTCCCTTTTTTGTGGGTTAGCAAAATGAGACCTGAAGAAGTTGAGACACTTGCTGATGCTCACAAGCCATTAAACTCCCTCTCTTCTGATGAGAAGGCAGCCACAGTCTTAATCTGTCTTAATCTCAGAGCACAGAAGCTCAGATTAGCCCCGGGTGATACAGTGTGGGAAGGCAGGGCCAGAAACCCTGCGTTTATCTTTTTGGTAAAAGATTTTTTTTTAACGACTTTTCTCTTATATGAGAAAGTAGTGATCTGATATCTCTAGAATTTTATGACTAGAAAAATCCTACTTATGCTCCCTTTTGGTAGACATCTTTTGTGCATTTTTTTGTTGTTGTTTTTTAATTCCCCTAATTGTAAGATTTGACGCTTTTGAACTGTGATGTTGGAGAAGATTCTTGAGGAAAGTTAGGACCAACCTAGACAGCATATTGAAAAGCAAAGACATTACTTTGTCAACAAAGGTCCGTCTAGTCAAGGCTATGGTTTTCCCAGTGGTCATGTATGGATGTGAGAGTTGGGCCATAAAGAAAGCTGAGCGCCGAAGAATTGATGCTTTTGAACTGTGGTGTTGCAGAAGACTCTTGAGAGTCCCTTGGACTGCAAGGAGATCCAACCCGTCCAGTCTAAAGGAGATCAGTCCTGGGTGTTCACTGGAAGGAATGATGCTAAAGCTGAAACTCCAATACTTTGGCCACCTGATGCAAAGAGCTGACTCATTTGAAAAGACCCTGATGCTGGGAGGGATTGGGGGCAGGAGGGGAAGGGGATGACAGAGGATGAGATGGTTGGATGGCATCACCGACTCAATGGACACGGGTTTGGGTGAACTCCGGGAGTTGGTGATGGACAGGGAGGCCTGGTGTGCTGCAGTCCATGGGGTCACAAAGAGTTGGACACGACTGAGCGACTGAACTGAATTGAACTGAATTATAAGAATGCCTGGGAGGGAAGTGTGTGTGCTGTGGATGGATATATGGGGATCTGCGGGAGGAGAGCCAGGCTCAGCAAGGCGGTAGACTGCCTTGAATGATCTCTGAGCCTTGAAGGCAGGGATGACGCTTTGATACAGAAGAGAGTGAGGACTGAAGAAAGAATATCACTGGTCTCCTAACTCCTAATTCGCCTAACTCCAAGGATCTCAACAAGACTGTGAAGTGAAAGTTGCTCAATGATGTCTGACTCTTTGCGACCCCGCGGACTATACAGCCCTTGGAAATCTCCAGGCCAGAATCCTGGAGTGGGGAGCCGTTTCCTTCTCCAGGGGATCTTACCGACCCAGGAATCCAATGAGTGTCCCCTGCATTGCAGGCGGATTCTTTACTGGCTGAGCTGTCTGAGGTGGTGCCAAAGAAAAGGACAGCATGGTAAAAATGACACAAATGCCTTCATAAGTGGGCGTCTGATAAGAACGCCTTTAAAAAGTAAGTTTCTGATATCTGCTGATATGTCCTGAATGCTGCTGGCAGATCCCTGACCTCGTCCATCCCTTTTGCACAGAAAGAGAAGAGCACTCACAGATGAGACTTTACGCCATTCGTTAAAACAAACAGGAATAAAGGACGGCATGTTTGCAGAAGTGAAGGGCTGCAGCTGAGCACCGACGCAGGCCTGGCTGCGGGAAAGCCTCGTGCACGCTGACGCGCCTCCCCGGCTTGGGCAGCAAAGGTGGACTGCAGAGGCCGGGGCATCCCGTGTTTACTGTTAACGGGCGCTTCCTCAGCTCGCTCTCCCTTGGCAGGGGCAGAGAGGCGGCGCAGTGGAATCTGTACGGTGCTCAGAGGATTAAGAGACGCGCAGAGCAGGTGGCAGGGCTGCACCCCGGGGGCGCGGTAGCCTGGAGATGCTCCCGAGGGAGAAGGGAGAAGAGGAGGTAAGAACAGAAGAAAGGAATTAAGGACACCGAGTATGAGCTGACTTAAACATGAGTACAAAGGAGGCAATCATTCTAAAGGAGGGGGCGCCTGTGGCAGGGACAGGAATGCTGCACCCGGAGGGGGAAGGATGGGCCGGGATGGGCGGAATGGGCTGGGAGGGAGGCCCGGGCTGGGCCGCCTCCCTGCAGCCTCTCCACTCCCGGGGGATCCGCTCCGCGCTCCTTCTCCAACAGCGCCATCTGGGGGCTGAAAGAGGAACAGGTCTGGTGCCTTCCTTTTTCACACTGGGGAGATTCTGCTCACACTGAGGAGGTAAGAACAGAAGAGAAGGAATTAAGGACACCGAGTATGAGCTGACTTAAACATGAGTACAAAGGAGGCAATCATTCTAAAGGAGGGGGCGCCTGTGGCAGGGACAGGAATGCTGCACCCGGAGGGGGAAGGATGGGCCGGGATGGGCGGAATGGGCTGGGAGGGAGGCCCGGGCTGGGCCGCCTCCCTGCAGCCTCTCCACTCCCGGGGGATCCGCTCCGCGCTCCTTCTCCAACAGCGCCATCTGGGGGCTGAAAGAGGAACAGGTCTGGTGCCTTCCTTTTTCACACTGGGGAGATTCTGCTCACACAAATTTTTCCTCCAAAAGATTTTTTTTTAATTCCTGATAAAATACTCTTTCACCAAATGTTCTCCCTTTCAGATATGCATGGTTTACAGCAAGAACATGTCTCCCTGCCCCACATCCTCTCCCGTGTCCTTTCTCTCCTTTGTCTCAGTGTGTCTGTCACAGGAGCAGCGTTGTTCTGGGAGATTGTCTCTCTGTGTTTCTCTCACACAGGCAGCGTTGTTCTGGAAGGTCTGGTGTCCAGAGCAAAATGACCACCTGAGTTGGAAATACGTCATCCATTCAGCCATGATGGAGGGTCTTGGAGGGAATCAACGACTTGACAGTAAGGTTTATACACTCGTACATTGCATGAAGACTTGCAAAGACCATCCAAAGTACTGAAGCACTGTTGCAAATAGTGTGTGTACATATACGTATATGCATCCCTGTACTAACTCACACCTTGAAGACTGCCAAATCTGGAGACAGGTTTTCTAAGGAATACTGCACAAAGGAAGTCAGGAACACTGAATCCAAAGCTGACATATAACTGCTAGTCTACACTCAGTCTTCTGCAGAAGCAAAAACTGCTCCAGAAAATTAAAGATTATATTGTGAATCATGGTGTTCTTTTACTTGTTTTTATTGAGATATAATTAACATACAACACTATAATTTTAAGGTGTACAATGTGTTGATTTGATATACTCATATACTGCATTAGCTAACACCTCCCTCATGCCACATAATTATCACTTCTTTTATACGGTGAGAGCACTTAAGGTCTAGTCTCTCAGCAACTTTGAAATGTAGAACACAGTAGCATTGTCTATAATCACGGTGCTGTGCATCAGAGCTTCAGAATTTTCTTTTTCAAGTTGCAAGTTGGTACCCTTCGGCTAGGTTTATTTTAAATTTGGGTGAAAAAATATTCATTTGTTCATCAAATAAATATTTATTATGTCTATCACATACCAATGACTATTTCAGTGCTCAAAACACTAGTTAACAAAGTAAAACCCCTCTTTCTAAGAAGGTTAACCTTCTCGTAGGAGAAGATGACATTAGACTTGAGCAATATTATGTTATATTAAGTGCTATGGAAAATAGTCAGGCAGGGTAAGGAGAAAGGGACTGGTGGGTGCTACCTCAGTGTGGTCAGGGAAAGCCTCTCTGAGGGGGTGACCTGTGGATGGATGAAGGAGTGATCCATGAGAAGATCCAGAGGAGGGCCTTAAAGGTGAAGAGACTGTGGGGTGTAAGCACTTGAAAGGCCTGTTGGAGGCAGCGCAGGGGCGTGCGGGCAGCGGGAGCAGCAGGTAGAAGGTAGGGACAGTGGGGAGCGAGGCAGCCAGCACCCGGGGCCACGGGCCAGCCCTGCGAGGACTCGGGCTTTTGTTCTGAGTGGAACCAGAGGGAAATCGGTTAGGAGCTGTTATTTAAGAGTCCACAGGGCTTGCTGAGAGACTGATGTGGCTTCAAAGAGAGGGCTGAGAGATGGCTGTGAGTTTGGAGCAGCTGGTGGTGCCCCTCTCTGGGACAACGCTCCTGGGAAAGCGCGAGGTGCAGCAGGGGTCTGCCTGGACGTGCCAACTGTGGGTGTCCATCAGAAGCTGTGTCCCCCTGAAGCTGTCGCACAGGCAGCTGATACCTGAATCAGAAGTGCAGAGGAAAGGCTGGGGCTGGAATATACATCTGTGTATCATCAGTATATTTAAATGTTGCTTAAAGTCATGGAACGAGAAAACAACTCACCCACAGAGGAGGTGAAGTAGAGAGAAGACCAGATGAGAAAGACACAGCTGGAAAGTACAGAGGAAACCAAGAGGTGTGTCTCAAAAAAGTGAAGATGCCTCCACACGTGTGTGTGTGCATGTGCGTAGGGGTCCGGGTAGGGCTTCCCTGGTGGCTCAGGAAGTAAAGAATCTGCCTGCAGTTCAGGAGACCCAGTTCAATCCCTGGGCAGGGAAGATCCCCTGGAGCATGGAATGGCAAACTAGTCCAGTATTCTTGCCTGGAGAATTCCACGGACAGAGGAGCCCAGCAGTCAGCAGCCCATGGGGTCACATGGAGTCGGACATGACTGAGCAACCAACACTTTCACTTTCAGGACTGTGCCTCTGTCTGTGTGTGTGTGTGTGTGTGTGTGTGTGTGTGTGTGTGTGTAGGTATGTATGTGTGTATATAGACGTATATGTGTGTGCCTGTGTATGTGTATACATGTATCTGTGTATGTACATCCATGTCTAGTTTTTAATTATTTAGTTATTAATTAGTAAATAATGAATTTCATAATTAGGCACATAGTGTTTCTCTGATTCTGTCCCAACACTACAGGAGATTAAAGGAAGGTTCGGCAGAAGGAGCACAGGCAATTTGGGGCTTTGATTTATGACTTCATTGCAGAACATTGCAGGAACACCTAAGCCCATATATCAGAAATTATTACAGAAAAATAGGAGGTGATTAAGTTTTACCAAGTCATTTGTAGCAAACTATCTGACCTTGTGATTAATTGACACATCTATTATTGATATTTCTCCCAGCAATCTTGATCCCAGCTTGTGCTTCCTCCAACCCAGCATTTATCATTATGTACTCTGTATAGAAGTTAAATAATAAGGGTGACAATATACAGCCTTGACATACTCCTTTCCATATTTGGAACCAGTCTGTTGTTCCATATCTAGTTCTAACTGTTGCTTCCTGACCTGCATATAGGTTTCTCAAGAGGCAGGTCAGGTGATCTGGTATTCCCATCTCCTGAAGAATTTTCCACAGTTTACTGTGATCCAGGCTTTGGCATAGTCAATAAAACAGAAATAGATGTCTTTCTGGAACTCTCTTGCTTTTTCCATTATCCAGCAGATGTTGGCAATTTGATCTCTGGTTCCTCTGCCTTTTCTAAAACTAGCTTGAACGTCTGGAAGTTCACAGTTCACGTATTGCTGAAGCCTAGCTTGCAGAATTTTGAGCATTACTTTACTAGCATGTGAGATGAGTGCAATTGTGCGGTAGTTTGAGCATTCTTTGGCATTGCCTTTCTTTGGGATTGGAATGAAAACTGACTTTTTCCAGTCCTGTGGCCACTGCTGAGTTTTCCAAATTTGCTGGCATATTGAGTGCAGCACTTTCACAGCATCATCTTCCAGGGTTTGAAATAGCTCCACTGGAATTCCATCACCTCTACTAGCTTTGTTCATAGTGATGATTTCTAAGGCCCACTTGACTTCACATTCCAAGATGTCTGGCTCTAGGTGAGTGATCACACCATCGTGATTATCTGGGTCGTGAAGATCTCTTTTGTACAGTTCTTCTGTGTATTCTTGCCACCTCTTCTTAATATCTTCTGCTTCTGTTAGGTCCATACCATTTCTGTCCTTTATCGAGCCCGTCTTTACATGAAATGTTCTCTTGGTATCTCTAATTTTCTTGAAGAGATCTCTAGTCTTTCCCTTCTGTTCGCTGAGGAAGGCTTTCTCATCTCTTCTTGCTATTCTTTGGAACTCTGCATTCAGATGCTTATATCGTTCCTTTTCTCCTTTGTTTTTCATTTCTCTTCTTTTCACAGCTATTTGTAAGGCCTCCCCAGAGAGCCATTTTGCTTTTTTGCATTTCTTTTCCATGGGGATGGTCTTAATCCCTGTCTCCTGTACAGTGTCACAAACCTCATTCCATAGCTCATCAGGCACTCTGTCTATCTCTAGGCCCTTAAATCTATTTCTCACTTCCACTGTATAATCATAAGGGATTTGGTTTAGGTCATACTTCAATGGTCTATTGGTTTTCCCTACTTTCTTCAATTTCAGTCTGAATTTGGCAACAGGGAGTTCATGATCTGAGCCACAGTCAGCTCCTGGTCTTGTTTTTGTTGACTGTACAGAGCTTCTCCGTCTTTGGCTGCAAAGAATACAATCAATCTGATTTCGTTGTTGACTATCTGGTGATGTCCATGTGTAGAGTCTTCTCTTGTTTTGTTGGAAGAGGGTGTTTGCTATGACCAGTGTGTTCTCTTGGCAAAACTCTATTAGCCTTTGCCCTGCTTCATTCTGTATTCCAAGGCCAAATTTGCCTGTTACCCCAAGTGTTTCTTGACTTCCTACTTTATTGCATAACAGACCTGAAAATTGTCTTTAAAAGTCTTTATACATGCAAAATCTTCAGTCACAGAATTGTGAATAGTCTGATTTGTATTTACCACAGTCGATGGCTCCCATCTATATCCCTGATTTCACCCTTTGGTTTCTCATCTTAGCCGACTAAGTAAACAGCGCATCTGTCTGTATCACATATTAAGTTTGCCCAACTTAAATGAACGCCAAAAGAAGACGTGGTACATATAAACACAATGGAATACCACTCAGCCATTAAAATAATGAAACAATGCCACTTGCAGCGACATGGATGGATCTAGAGATCAGCGTACTAACTGACATAAGTCAGAAAGACAAATGCCATATGATACCACTTATATGTAAGATCTAAAATATGACACAGATTAGCTTATCTACAAAACAGAAACAGACTCCCAGACACAGAGGACAGAACTGCCTTTGCCAAGGCGGGGAGGGAGGGATGGATGGAGAATTTGGGATTAGGAGATGAAAGCAATGGTATACAGAAAGAATAACAGCCAAGTCCTGTGATAAACCATCACGGGAAAGAGTATGAGAAAGGATATACACATACATTTTAATGTACTGTAGAAATTAACACAACATTGCAAATTAACTACACTTCAATAAAGCAATTTGCCAACAAAGTCCATCTAGTCAAAGCTATGGTTTTTCCAGTTGTCATGTATGGGTGTGAGAGGTGGACTATCAAGAAGAATTAATGCTTTTGAACTGTGGAGTTGGAGAAGACTCTTAAGAGTCTCCTTGGACTGCAAGGAGATCCAACCAGTCCATCCTACAGGAAATTAGTCCTGAATATTCATTGGAAGGACTGATGCTGAAACCGAAACTCCAATACTTTGGCCATCTGATGCGAAGAACTGACTCATTTGAAAAGACCCTGATGCTGGGAGGGATTGGGGGCAGGAGGAGAAGGGGACAACAGAGGATGAGATGGTTGGATGGCATCACCAACTCAATGGACACGGGTTTGCGTGAACTCCGGGAGTTGGCGATGGACAGGGAGGTCTGGCATGCTGCAGTCCATGGGGTCACAAAGGGTCGGACACAACTGAGCGACAGAACTGAACTGAAATAAAATGCTGTTTCCCTAGGAGAAAATCACCATAAAAATAAAACAGAATAAAATGAAGGAACAGGATATATTGAATTCTTTTTAGTATGCTCATTTTTTGTTTTCTTTTATATTCATTCAGTAAATAGATTTAAACAATACCATTGTTAGTCTTGAAAGATTTACTGAGACTTTCCAAGGGAAAAGAAAAGGTCTTGAGAATAAGAAAAATAAGTTTAAAAGTTTATGTATCAGCTAAATAGCTCTGCGAGTTTGGTTTTTATCATCTATGTATTATGACTAAGAGCAGACATTTGAAAACTCTCCCTAAAGGGCAGAGTGGCCTTCAGATTTTAAACTCTAACTTGAGTGAACGTGACTTGTCCAAAAAAAAAAAATTCCAACTGGGGAAAAGGTTGATCAGTCACAAAAGAACAGAAAAAAAGGAAAACTGCGGAGGCACATATTAATAAAGTTTATCCAAGCATGACCCAATGCTGAGAAAATATTAGCAACAGACCAAAGTCCTTCTGCCAAAATTAGCCGTATTTCAGAGGCAGTGCTGTGTAGATACAACCAACAAAATTCTATCATTATGGGCTCAGCTTTAAAGCACCCTTTTAGGGACGTGGATGTTTCACGCTTCTCCAGGTCTAGTCATACGCTTCCTGCTTCTGCTTATCCTTTTTCTGAGTTCCATATTCAGTTTTCCGTGTATGGTAGCCTTCCTAGTGGAACTCAGTAAATGAATGAATGACCCAGCTAAGGACCATCCTCAAGGTCCAGCTTGACTTTCCCAAGCTAAGGTAAGACTTGTATCGCTCTTCCTAAATTAATAGCTTGAGCTGTGTTTTATAGAACAGCCTTGCAAACTCACTTATTGTGGGTGTGCATTTGAAAAAGGCTTTCATTGTTGTGACGAACTGGATTTCAGACCTTGCAGAGCTGAGCCCTGTCTCTAGACCTGGAGAGTTCCGTCAAGGCGGGTCAGCTCATGAGACTTTTTAGGAAAGTACTGTGATGGCCAACACCTGGTCGCACATTGCCCTCTTGCAATGCTATGACCCAGCAAGAAAGCAGAATGGTAACTAACCTGACAAGGCAGCTACTCTTTTCCAAGAGGAGAAGCAAGAGCTGGAAGATAGAAGCCCTGGAGAGATAATTCCCTAAGGGTGGAAGAGAAGGAGATACGGAAAGGGGATCATGAAATGTAAAAGATGGGGTTAGGAAAGGATGTGGCAAGGAAACTTGAAGGTCATGGTCAAAACCATTCAGAAACACCCAACCAGAAAAAGAGAAAGGGCTGGAAAGAATTTTTCCAAACTGAGTACTTATAACAGAAGGAAGAGAAATTTGCTAGGAGGAAAAAGTCAGTAGAAAATTTCTGTTAGCAGAACCCAGGGAACTACTATGTGACTCAGTGACTGCAATAAGTAGTGTGGGCTTGAATTCAAGGAGTTAACCTAAATTTAGGAAATAATTATGTTGTTCCTTTAGCACCTAAACAGGAATTGATGCAAATTTCTTGACCTTGAACTTGATGTTAGGAAGAATAAATCTAGAAGTACCTGAAATTAAGTGATTAATCCTATGTCAAATAATGTGAGACTATGGAGAAAGCAGTGGCCCCCCACTCCAGTGCTCTTGCCCGGAAAATCCCATGGATGGAGGAGCCTGGTGGGCTCCAGTCCATGGGGTCGCTAAGAGTCGGACATGACTGAGCGACTTCACTTTCACTTCTCACTTTCATGCATTGGAGAAGGAAATGGCAACCCACTGCAGTGTCCTTGCCTGGAGAGTCCCAGGGACGGGGGAGCCTGGTGGGCTGCCGTCTATGGGGTTGCACAGAGTTGGACACAGCTGAAGTGACTTATGTGACTACCATTTACCTTTTCTATGTGAGTGACGCATATATATGTGCGAACATGGGCTTCCCAGGTGGTGCTAGTGGTAAAGAACCCGCCTGCCAGTGCAGAAGACTTACCAGCTGTGGGTTCGGTCCCCGGGTCAAGAAGATGCTCTGGAGGAGGGAAGGGCACCCCACTCCGGTATTTTTGCCTAGAGAATCCCATGGTCAGAGGAGCCTGGTGGCCTACAGTCCATCAGACATAACTGAAGCGACTTAGCACCCACGCACGCACCTGTGTGACTACTAATACTATTTACATACATTTACAGTCACAGCCCTGACGCTAAGAAACCAGCAGTTTTAAATCTCATTGCCTTTGCGTTAGCACTGCAAGCGTCCAGAAGTGAAAAAGGCAGATAGCTTCCTGGGATAATTAGGCAATAGTTTTCTTTTTCTTTGGGTTTTTGTTGTTGTTGTTCATTTGTTTGTTGTTTATCTTTATTGCATGTGTTACAATATTGCTCCCTTTTTTTTTTTTTCTTTAATGCTTTGGTTTTTTGACTGTGAAGCAGGTGGGATCTTAGTTCCCTGGACAGGGATCAAACCCTCTGCCTTGGAAGGTGATGTCTTAACCACTGGTTTTCCAAGAAGTCCTCGCTTTGTTTGGGTTATTTGGCTGTGCTGGTGCTGCTGCTGGGTCGCTTCAGTCGCGTCCGACTCTGTGCAACCCCACAGACGGCAGCCCACCAGGCTCCCCCGTCCCTGGGATTCTCCAGGCAAGAACACTGGAGTGGGTTGCCATTTCCTTCTCCAATGCATGAAAGTGAAAAGTGAAAGTGAAGTCACTCAGTCGTGCCCAACTCTTAGCGACCCCACGGACTGGAGCCCACCAGGCTCCTCCATCCATGGGATTTTCCAAGCAAGAGCACTGGAGTGGGGGGCCATCGGGTGCCAGGATCTTCCATATTTTCAGTGCTACGTAGGGTCTTCGGTTGCGGCATGTGGGACTTAGTTCCCTGACCAAGGACTGAACCCAGGATCCTGGCGTGGAGAGCCTACAGTCCTAGTCGCTGGACCACCAGGGAAATCCAGAAAATAGTTTTGACTTCATTGACCCCTTGAAACTGTCTCAGAACCCTCAGGGGTCTTCAGACCAGACTGAGTGCCGCCGGCCTGTAGCGTGTGCTGTGGAAGGCAATTCTCTAGTTGTCCAGATGAGGGCGGTAGAAGGTTTTACTCGGAGGAGAGGTATGAGACCCTGCGTTTTGGCAAGAACCTGTCTGGAGACGGTCCTGGGGACCCTGGTGGCTCAGATGGTAAAGAATCTGCCTGCAGTGGGGGAGACCTGGATACAAAGAGGCGGACACGGCTGAGCGACAGGCACAGCACATCCTGGGGAGAGGGCGTCCCGTTTAGTTACAACACAACAATGCAACCTATAGTCCCTACCCATTTGTCTTGGCTTAATTTCACAACGGGTGAAGTAACATTTCCTTACAGAACAACTTGCTTGGATTTTTAGCTTCCCTGGTGGTCCAGACAGTAAAGAATCTGCTTGCAATAGGGGAGACCAGGTTCGATCCCTGGGTCAGGAAGACCCCCCTGGAGGAGGGCATGGCAACCCCCTCCAGGATTCTTGCCTGGAGGATTCCACAGACAGAGGAGCCTGGCGGGCTACAGTCCATGAGGTCAAAGCATGAGGACTGAGCAACTGACACACAGTACAGATCAGAGACTCATGGGCACCTGCCCGGTTATCGAGGAAGGACACATTTCAGGATGTGCCAGGTTTACACAGAATCAGAGCAGCTATCCATTTGTGTGTTGGCTGGTTAATTCTTTCAACAAATGCTTCTTGAGCCATCCATAAATACACGGCCCTGTGACTCATAGGCATCATCACTCCACACTGGTTGATGGGCAAGTCCGAAGGAAGCTCAAAGAGGTGAGGATGAGATCTAAGCGAGACACCTTGCTTCCCGAGAACCTGAGAGTTCCCCGGGAGAAAGACCACAGAGGTCAGAAGCTGGTGTCTCCACACAGAGGACCCGCTGGTCCGCTGGGTGTCTGTCCCGCACAGGCCAGGTTTTCTGGCTCCACCTTGGACACCACATCTGCCGATCTCTGTTCTCCCCTCTCACTGGGGGAAAGGACCCATTTATCACTTCATGAGAACTGGACTATAAAGAAAGCTGACTGCAGAAGAATTGATGCTTTTGAACTGTGGTGTTAGAGAAGACTCTTGAGAGTCCCTTGGACTGCAAGGAGATCCATCCAGTCCATCCTAAGGGAAATTGGTCCTGGGTGTTCATTGGAAGGACTGATGTTAAAGCTGAAACTGCAGTCCTTTGGCCACCTGATGGGAAGAGTTGACTCATTGGAAAAGCCCCTGATGCTGGGAAAGATTGAAGGTGGGAGAAGGATGGGACGACAGAGGATGAGATGGCTGGATGGCATCACTGACTCAACGGACATGAGTTTGAATGAACTCCGGGAGTTGGTGATAGACAGGGAGGCCTGGCATGCTGTGATTCATGGGGTCACAAACAGACACGACTGAGTGACTAAACTGAAATGATTGAGTTACTTTCAAATGAAATTCAGTTCAGTCGCTCAGTCGTGTCTGACTCTTTGCGACCCCGTGAATCGCAGCATGCCAGGCCTCCCTGTCCATCACCAACTCCCAGAGTTCACTCAGAGTCATGTCCATCGAGTCAGTGATGTAGTGATAAAAAAGCAAGGTTAACCTCATGGAACAAACTCATTGGAAAAGACGCTGATGGTAGGAAAGATTGAAGGCAGGAGGAGAAGGGGACAAGAGAGGATGAGATAGTTGGATGGCATTACCAACTCAATGGACATGAGTTTGAGCAAGCTCCAGGAGTTAGCAATGGACAGGGAAGCCTGGTATGATACAGTCCATGAGGCTGCAAAGAGCCAGACACAACTGAGCAACTGAACTGAACTGAATCTCATAGCTATTTTAGCCATGGTTGTGTAGGGTTTCCCAGGTGGCACAATGGTCAAGATTCTGCCTGCCAGTACAGGAGACAGAAGACACACAGGTTTCATCCCTGGGTTGGGAAGATCCCCCGGAGGAGGGCATGACAGCCCATTCCAGTATTCTTGCCTGGAGAAGCCCATGGACAGAGGAACCTGGCGGGCTATATTCCATAGGATTGCAAAGAGCTGGACATGACTGAGTGACTGAGCACACACACATACAAACACACACACACACATACATGTGCGCGCGCGCGCGCGCCCCAGTTCTGGTGGATAATGTCCTAACTTGTGAATATACACTAAAGTTTCTGAGATGATGCAGTAACCTGTTGGCAACTTTACTCTCAAATTCAGAGGGGAAAAAAAAAGGTGTTTACAGTTTTTCCATGGACTTGAAATTGTCTTCTAAATACAGAGTGTAAAAGTGTGATTTCATTCTCTATCTTGCATAAACAAGTTCAAAGTTTGTCTCATTATCTGTATTGCGATTGAATCCAATTTAAGGTAAAATACAAAATGCTTAACAAATATAAATCCAATCTAGGTGGGAAACAAAAGATTAGTATTTACAACTCTTTAATCTTTTCAAAAGATAACAATTTTGGATAACACTGAGACCTTTTGCCTCTGAGAGATAAATTAGCAGACAATCTTCAAGGAAATCAGTGCTGTGCAGATTTTTTTAGTCTACTAAAGTCCAATTTGTAGCATAGAACTGATGCAATACTGTGGCAGAAACCATGAATTACAAAGTGGTAATGCCCATACACAGTAATTAGAATCCCTGTCTTGCATGCTAGTTACTTTCTCTGAGAAAACAGACTTCTTTGACTCACTCACAATATGTCTTTCCAAACTAAAGAAATTCATTCAACACCGGTCTTTCTAAAGCCATTAGAACTTCTGGTTACACAGGTAGATTTAATAAGTATTCCTTTAAGAAAAAAATAGTTTTCAAGAGATAAACTGCACTTTACTTGTTACCTGAACTTAACAGTGCATTTGATTGCAAGCAGCAAGATGATTACCAAAGATACAAAATAGTTTTTTAAATATTCAGTTAATTACATATTTCTTATATGCCATCTCCTACAAGGCCTCAAGCTAGATAACGTGAAGTGAAACAGAAAAGCAAAGGAGCTTCCGTCTTAGGAAGTCATCTTAATGCAAATATACGTGTCATCATTACACAATTTCCCACTGTATTCTTTCAATTATGAAAATCTACATCCAGAGGAGGACAGGTGTCTGAAACAAATCATCAGTTAAGGAAACTCAATTGACTTCTTTCAGAAGATGGCAGCAAGAAGTATGTGTCCGTCTTAAATTTGATTATTAAGTTAATGCTGGGTGTCTCTCCCTTAGTACCAGAAAGAGCAGAAGGACCTCACTGTAATGCCATTCATCAAAGTGAGTGTCCAGAGCCAGCTTACAAAACTGCTTAAGAGATGGAGGGACACTTGTGTCAGGGGAGACAGGTGTTGCTATGGAAATGGGTGGATGGGACTGTGGGCTGAGCAAATATTTGAGACTCGAGTAATTTTCCCCATTAGTTGATAAAACAGTGATCCTCACAGGACTGCTCTCTGCTCTGCTGTCAAAACACAGGGCCAAATTAGGCAGTCTGTCCCTCGAGCCCATGGGCATGCACGGCACCTCATTAGTTTCAAACCACGCCCTAAACATCGTTTATGCCATATACTGACAATCACTGTGTCTGATCAATTATTAGCCAGTTTATTATTAGCATCACCAAGTGAATGAGATAGGTGGAGTAAGTCATTAAAGTTTAAATAGCTACTTATATCCCAGGGAAGTCCTCTCCAAAATTGGGTGGGCTCTTCTTGAGCCGTGGAATAGATGCTTTAATTCACTATATTCCATCTCTCCATAGCTCTCATTCTGTTTGGTTTATTAGAAGTACTCTGCAATGAAAACCAGCAACATAATCCAAATGAAAAGTCACTTGAAAAGGAATAGCATCTACTTTTATGAATTAGAATATCATCAGGATATCCAGCAGAATCACTTGTTTAGAAAAAGGTACCATGATCCTATTATTCTGGGAATGAATTTAGGTATATCGCCAGCACCACTGAGAGACATGACTGATCAGTCTCTATGGCAAGGGACGATTCCTAACACATTCTGAGGTTCACGATGCCCGTCATGTGGTCACACAGGTTGAAACAGATGTATTCCAGGGGCTTTAACACACATCAAACAATCTCTGCTGCTTATAAACTTAAGAGTGCAAATCTGAGACAGGTGACTTAAGTCAGTCTGATTCAAAAGATCTGATTTTCTTTGGGCACAAGCTGATGGCAAAACGGCTATGTCAGCCCATAAACGCCACCCCGTAAACGTCACCCCGTAAACGTCACCCCATAAAGTACAGTTCTAGGAAAGAACAGTTAGTCGGGAGTTTTGTGTTTATTCTGTTTTCTCGCCACAGGCACGTCTGGGGTGGTCTCTCGGCATCAGCTTTTAACGGAAAGAGGCCCTCACCTTCCGGCCCTTCAGAGGCTGCGGGGGCCGGTGGTTGCTCAGCAGGAAAGCCGCCGTCTCGCCCTCCCTGCTGCACAGGAGGCTGCGGAACGCAGCCAGCTGCTGAAGAAAGGCGAGAGTTACCAGCAGAGAAGGTCACCCCCGCGTCGATGAACCGCCCTGGGGCCCACTCCTCGTTTTGCTGCCAGCGAGCTGTGTGACCTCGGAAATTCACCCACTGTCTTTAGCCTTCCCTTTCCTCACCTCTGAAGCACTGGATTAGACTCCCTCAGCAGCCGCCATCAGCGCCTAGCATTACACTCAGCCCTTGAAGCACTCCAGCATAACGGGAGCCACCTGCTATTTATCCTACAGAATGTTCATCTTTCATGGACTTTTTCCCTTAAACTGTGATTTGTCCCTCACATAAGCAACTAACTAGGGGGAAAGCCTGGAGTCCTCCAACTGCTGACAATATTTCAATACAATTTAAGTGACACAGGCATATTTCTCAATACAAACGTTAACTTTTTCTTATCACACACACAACAAAATGCTTACTTACCTTTTAAACTTCATATAGTACACAAGTGTCAAGAAGAAAATAGAAATTACTAGTAATCACATCACAAAATTTAACCGCTGTTAACATTATGGAGCATATCCTTCCAGAAGTTTCCCTTTCCCTGTGTATAACGCTATGCACTGGTGCACACATTTGACAGCTTCAGTGCAAAATAAGCTCAATATATTTGCTCGTCCGAAACCTTATTTTTTCTCCTAATATATATCCTTTGCATGTCAATAGATATGAGTCTACTTTTTTAATTGTTGAAAAGTTTATGTTATAAGCATGTTTATGAGTTATTCAGGAATTCCTTGGTGATTTAACATTACTAAGATTAAGAACAGGTTTATAGTCATAAAATGAAAGTTGGGTGAAGTATCTGAATAATTCTGCTGTCTCAAAAACATTCACCAAAAACATACTGCCACATGAGTAAAGTTTTTGGTGTTTTGCTGTTTGCGTGTGCACAAATTATTAAACTGTTGAAAACAGCCTTTATTCTCTAAGCTTTGATAGTCATCTAATCAAAGAGTCACAGAAATTCAGGCCAGGACATGTCACTTAGGTTTCCATCATTACCATTTATCTAAAGCCTAAAATAGTTCTTTTACTAGCCAGGATAGGAGACAGAGGTGATAGCTGTCCTTCATAATAAATAGGCAACAGTTTATAACCATGCTCTACGGAGATAAGTTCAAGTATCACACAAGCAGTCATGTGTTTCCACAGCGATATTTTGAGGTGTCTTTTCAAAGAGTAGAGATATGAGGAGTATAAGAAATATTTACAACTTGCTATTACTCATGTTTCATTAGAGCACATCACTATGGCAAAAGCAAGATGAGACCTAAATAATTCTCTGGTTCCACATGACCTGCCTCTTGAGAAACCTGTATGCAGATCAGGTAACAACAGTTAGAACTGGACATGGAACAACAGACTGCCTCCAAATACGAAAAGAAGTACGTCAAGGCTGTATACTGTCACCCTGCTTATTTAACTTATATGCAGAGTACATCATGAGATGTACTCTGGGCTGGATGAAGCACAAGCTGGAATCAAGATTGCTGGGAGAAATATCAATAACCTCAGATATGCAGATGAAACCACCCTTATGGCAGAAAGCTAAGAAGAACTAAAGAGACTCTTGTTGAAACTAAAGAGGAGAGTGAAAAAGTTGGCTTAAAGCTCAACATTCAGAAAACGAAGATCATGGCATCTGGTCCCATCACTTCATGGGAAATAGATGGGGAAACAGTGACAGACTTTATTTTGGGGGGCTCCAAAATCACTGCAGATGGTGACTGCAGCCATGAAATTAAAAGACGCTTACTCCTTGGAAGAAAAGTTATGACCAACCTAGACAGCATATTAAAAAGCAGAGACATTACTTTGCCAACAAAGGTCAGTCTAGTCAAAGCTGTGGTTTTTCCAGTGGTCATGTATGGATGTGAGAGTTGGACTGTAAAGAAGGCTGAGCTCTGAGGAATTGATGCATTTGAACTGTGGTATTGGAGAAGACTCTTGAGAGTCCCTTGGCCTGCAAGGAGATCCAACCAGTCCATCCTAAAGGAAATCAATCCTGAATATTTATTGGAAGGACTGATACTGAAACTAAAACTCCAACACTTTGGCCACCTGATGCGAAGAACTCACTCACTGGGAAAGACCTTAATGCTGGGAAAGATTGAAGGCAGGAGGAGAAGGGGTCGACAGAGGATGAGATGGTTGAATGAATGGCATCACTGACTCAATGAACATGAGTTCAAGTAAACTCTGAGAGGTGGTGAAGGACAGGGAGGCCTAGCGTGCTGCAGTCCATGGGGTTGCAAAGAGTTGGACATGACAGAGCAACTGAACTGAACTGATATCACTCTTACATGATGAGAAATAAAAATGAACCCACGTGAGTTATGTGTTCTGGCAGGTGGCCTAGGCACACTCAAGACACAGCAAGGCCTCGTAAGCATGGCCAGAGTCTAGCTTCCCTCTCTGTGTCAGTGCATAAGCTGTCTTAGATGCCTTCTAATGGACTTGCCCGTGGCCAAGCCTACCCTCAAATCTGTCCTTCTCCTTGGTAGTGCCCCTGGCCATTGTGGTGAATTAATTATCGTTTAATTATTTATTTGATGTCTTTCTCCTATTGGATGATGAATTCTATAAGAAAAAGGTCTGAGCCTGGTGTAATGATGGACATGATACTGAGTGAGCAAGTGCTCAGTGAACATTCACTGAGTGAATGAATCAGTCAACCAATAGCCAAGGTGCTACATTCCTCTAGTATGACTGAACAGACCTTTTCCTATATGTGGTTGCATCTGCTTCCTGTTACCATAGATACGAATGAACCCTTAAGTCTTCCCCCTCATTTTCCTTTCTTCTTTGGAGGTATCAGTTCAGTTCTTTTGAGGTATATGCATGGATAAATTATTCCATACTTTGAAGAACATTTAAAGACTGCCGCATATATGAGACTATTTTTCTAGCACCATCATTTCCTGTGAGATTAAGTTCTCAAGAATCATTATCAGTGTGATCTAGGGCAGCCTCAGCCTGCAGCAGTTTGAAGCGGGGCTTCAGCTCCCAGCCAGAGATTGAGATCGGGTCATGGCAGTGAGAGCACTAAATCCCAGCCACTAGACCAACGGTCAGTGACAAGGCCCTGGTTCTCTGACTTGGCAGGAAAAAAAAAATTCCCACAAAGACGGAAACTAGTGAAGTGTGTATTCTTTAAGAAAAAGAGTGCAGTATGTGTGGATCAGTTCAGTTCAGTCGCTCAGTCGTGGCCGACTCTTTGCGACCCCATAAATTGCAGCACGCCAGGCCTCCCTGCTCATTACCATCTCTTGGAGTTCACTCAGACTCTGGTCCATCGAGTCAGTGATGCCATCCAGCCATCTCATCCTCAATCGTCCCCTTCTCCTCCTGCCCCCAATCCTTCCCAGCATCAGAGTCTTTTCTAATGAGTCAACTCTTCACATGAAGTGGCCAAAGTACTGGAGTTTCAGCTTTAGCATCATTCCTTCCAAAGAAATCTCAGAGTTGATCTCCTTCAGAATGGACTGGTTGGATCTCCTTGCAGTCCAAGGGACTCTCAAGAGTCTCCTCCAACACCACAGTTCAAAAGCATCAATTCTTCGGCGCTCAGCCTTCTTCACAGTCCAACTCTCACATCCATACATGACCACAGGAAAAACCATAGCCTTGACTAGACGGACCTTAGTCGGCAAAGTAATGTCTCTGCTTTTGAATATGCTATCTAGGTTGGTCATAACTTTTCTTCCAAGGGGTAAGCATCTTCTAATTTCTGATGTGCGGATAGACATGTAAGTAGATTCAGAGAGAGAGTCCCTGAGTCATGCCTTTGTGATAGTTTGAATCACTTTTATGGGGAATTTCTTCTGATTTTCTTCAGCCAATCATTTGGATTCACCTGGTTCAGAGTCTGCATTTGGTATATCTCAGGATCCTCCCTTATGTATCCATGTGACTCTTATCCAAGATAGAATCTATCCAAGGGCCTATGGGTAGCATCACACCCCTTTTGACCTCTAAGAAGCCTTTCTGAGCATGTGTAGTTGGAGAGGTCATCAGACTTCAAGAATGAGAAACATATGGTTTCTTACCTTCTGTCTAGGTGGGGCCTAGCCTTCTCTCTCAACAGTCCTGCCATTCTTATCTTGGAGTACAGGTCCACAGGGAGTCTCCAATTGCATTACCCTAGAGGCAGGGCCCATTTACCTCCTGCCTCCAAGTGTATGTATCTATAGTTGTGAATTACACGTATTTTATCTTTCTTTCCTATAAAACAGTCCCTTAAGAGCTCAAAGAAAATTATGTTTGTGTTTCTTCCGTTTACTTTGCCTTTTCAAATAAAGGTATCTGGAAGCATGTTGCATGGAAGACATTGCTCAGACTCGCTGTAATTTCCTCTTCCTTTGTCAGTGTTTTCCTCATCTCTAGGCAGTTCCCACCATTTTCACAAAGAAACAAACTGACAAGTGGTATCTAGGGATCAGGTCTTGAGGAAGGTACTGAGAACACGAGAAGAACCAAACACAGTCTAGACTGTATGAGTTTACTCTTCTGAAAAGATAAACTGAGGCATATTAAAATTTTTGAGTTTATTTGAGCAAAAATTGATTCTAATCAGGCAGTGCCAAACCAGAAGTGGTTTAGAAGCTCTCTACCAACAGGGGCCAGAAGTAAGACTTACACAGAAAAAATGTGGAAGCGAAGAAAAAGAAAGTATTTGATTGGCTGTAGCTGAAAGCCTCCTTGTCTGTGATTGGCTATCCCTAGTGTTTCGGTTTCCTAGCTTCAAGGCATTTACAGCACTAGATTTTAATGTGCTTATGTCCGTGGATTAGAGACGTATCAGTCTAATGACCTTGTTATTCACACTCTGGACTGAGGAAGGTAGGCATTAAGCAAGTATGTAGGATGTAATGAAAGTTAACAAAGAAGAGTTCAAAAACGTGATGAGAGCATAAAGCACACAATAGAGTTGAGTCTAGTGTGTTAGAACAGGCCAGCTTGAGAACGTGACATGAAAGCTGAGAATTAAAGGAATGGGAAGAAGGTAGGCAAGTGGACACAGCTGGGCTGGGGATATGGTTACAGGTTGAAGGAAGAGTAGTTTAAAAAAACCAACACTGAGAAAGAAGATTGTCTTCATGGAAATGAAGGAAACCAGAACACTAGCAGAAGAAACAGTTCTCCCAACATCACACACAGACTATTTTGTGCCCCGCTGTTGTCTTCACTCCTCCTCTTACCTTGGTGTCAAATGGTGTCGTCCTTCTTAGTCTAGTGCATACTTTGGTTCAGTATTTATCAGAGTCCTGAAACTTTGCCCAACTACTCCCCTGATGGAATTCTTCCCCCTACAACATTTTTTTTTTAGATTTTTTTTTT
>SJYC01086336.1:0-18136 GCA_006408675.1 Madoqua kirkii | reverse complement strand
ATGTGTATAAGAGACAGCCCCCCACCCCGCTGACCAATCTCCAAACCCCAAGGAAGCAGCGCTTCCGCCGGCCAAGGCTCCAAGGGCGCCCTCTTCCATTCCCTGGAACTGCCCCCAAAGCCTCCCCACTGACTCCCTTGACCCACCCCTGCTTCAACCCAATCCGTTTGCAAACTGTATCTTAAACTGATATTTTTAAAGCACAAAGATGATCACTTCTTGATTCAAAGACAGCCAGCGGCTTCCCGCTGCCCTGAAAGTGTTTGTGATACGTTCAGGGTCCACCTGCGAACCTCAGGCCCCTCCGCCTCCCTGACTTCACCCCTGACACCCCCGCTGTGTTCCTCATGCCCCACCCACACCGGCCATTCCCTTCCTCAAGTGTGTGATAATAGGTGCTGCTGTTCCCCGCCCCGCGTGCTCACGCGCGATTCTGGCAGCTCCCTGTCCGCGTTGCCCGGCTCACTCCTGACCCTCCTTCAGGCCTGCGGTTAGAAACCTCTGCCGGGAGGAAGGCTCCCTGCCCACCCCTCCTCATTCCTAGTACTCCCTTCCTGATGAGCGCGGTAGGTGGCCCCGACTGGGGACACGCTTGGATCTCAAAGGAATGAATGAATGAGCGCATGATAAACAGCCTGAAATACACACTAAGAAGAGCATGAAATTCCAGTCAAAGCTTCAGCCTCGTCAAGAAGGAAAACCTAAGAAGATGGCTGTGGCTCTGCAAGTCAGGGCTCTGGGCCGCTGGCGGCTGCAGGGTGTGCGGGCCCCTGCAGGAGGCCACTTGCCAGCCCGCAGGCGGCCTCTCTCAGAGTGCGCTGGCAAGTGAGGAGCCTAGAGGGCGTGACCAGAAGGCAACGCGACCGCTCGCCTAAGTGACTTAGGAGAGTTACAAGACAGACCCAAGGCCAGCTCTCAGTACCCACAAAGCTGCTGAGATTTGGAACAAGATGTCAAATTTAGAACACAAAACTCTAGGAAGCAAACACGAAAACTATTCAGTAGGTGATATAAACTGAGATGCCATCCAGATTCAGGAGTCCCACTTTCCACATTCCTGGCTTTTTTTTTTTTTTTTTGTCCATTTTAGATGTAGATCTTATTCCTCCAGCCCAAGGACAGGGCAGGTCACATACCCTAAGCACTCGGCCTCAAACAAAAGTGCTTTAGCAGGTAAAAAAGGACGCTTTGATTGATGGCTTCAGAGAGCCGCTGTATATGCCACTGGAAAAAGAAAACTGGAAAGAAGTCTGAATCTGAATCTCTCTCATCAGCAGGGCTTTGAAAGCATATCTCAACTCCACAAATCAGTCATTAAGAGAAAAATGAAGAAAAATTGAACCTGCCTGGTAACATTGCTCTGTCTTGCTGAGATGACTCACAAGACACATTATATATTTTCACTTAAGTAGCTTTGGTTGAATCCTACAATGATTCACTTGCATCTCATGGTAAAACTAGGTGTTAGCAATATTTAACTATACTAAAACTTGAAGAATATTATGCTTTATCCTTTAACCAGAGGATTAGAAAAAGCAGAATATAATGAATGAATTTCAGTTATAAGGAAAAGAAGTAACTCCCCAATGGAAAAAAACAGGTCAATGAACACTTCATCCTGTTCCCCTTTACCAAAGCTTGAAGAATGAACGGAGACTATACTTTAATATTTGGGGCTGTAGAAGTAAGATAGAGTTCAGGAGAATTTGTGACTTTACTTTTTGTCCCTAGAGGAATCTTGCCATTTACAATTAACTCTATAATATGGACTTTACATGTGGGTACACAGTTGGGCCTGAAACAAATGTTTCTTTCCCTTCCTTCCACTTAATCTGTCTGCAGTTTATTCATTTCTAAACCGGGCACAGTAACCCTAAGCTTTAAGGCTCAGAAGGGGCGAATTTGTGGCTCTCGTGTTGATAAACTCTCATCCTGACACAATAAAGCAATTTCAGCCACTGAGATAAACGAATCTGGTGTGAAGAGAGTTGTCTCATGGGTCCCTTAAATCCCATCACAAAGACAAGCTCTGTGAATATGTATAATTGAACCACTTGAAACTACAAGCATCCTAAAACAACTGTACTCCCGCACTCCAATAAAATTTTTTAAAATGATAAGGACCTACTGTATAGCACAAGGAACTCTACTCAATGCTGTGCAATAACCTACATGGGAAAGAGTCTGGAAAAGAGCAGATACATGCACATGCGTAACTGAATCCCTGTGCTGTATGCCTGGAAGTAACATGACTTTGTAAATTAACTGTATTCCAATAGGAAGTAAAAATCAAATTAAAACAGAAGCGAAAAACTCTGAGCCACGAATACATGGCTGCTGACTCACCTCTGCAGCGTATTTCATGCCGTCCACCACGTGTTCAGAGCCGTGATCATCAGCGGACCCCCAGTGAAGGTGAAACTGCCGTAACCTGTAGCTTCCAGTGAGGGGGCCCCCACGCAGGACTACATATCAATACAGTTTAAATTGTTAGCAAGAAAAAAAAAAACGTGTAAATATCCTGTCCACAAGCCACAGCATCGCCCTGGATCATTCAACATCTCCATGTCTTCCAAGGGATTTTTTAAAATAAATGTGTCATTCAGTTTGCTGACAAGAATACAACTTTTAGGTATGCAAGGAGTAAAACCAAGTGTTTAAAAGGTTAGAGAATCCAAATATCTGGGAAATCAGATGTCTGGGAAACAGACAGGCTGGTTAGAAAGTAGAAAAACTGGGAGTTCATAGAGGTAAAGAATCGCTCTGTGAAACAGAGGCGGTCAGCCTCTCTAAATAAGAATGTGAACTGCAAAGAGGCCCACCTTGAAGTCAGGAGACCACCCCAGCACTCCAGTCCGAGAATAGGCCTCAGTGTTAGAAGACCTGGGCTCACACTCTATTTACTGGGTCGTCTTGCACACACCCTCTAGTTTTGCAACCTCAGTTTTTATGTCTATAACTTCAAGAAGAGTATATCTCCTCCTAATGTTACTGTGAAAACAGAGCAAAAACTGGAGGCAAAGCCCTTATCACCGCCTGGCAGAGAGGCAGCAAGCCGGACTCGTCAGCTGGGACTGCTCTTTCACCGTGGTGACGATCACTACAGAAACTGGCAAAGCAAGCTCACCTTCTATACTCGAATCCCATCCTCTTGGAGAAACATGAAATAGAAAACAAAATTATCTCTTTTATGTTAATCCATCACACCTTTGTCACTTTGGCAGAGTATATCTTAGTCCTTTGCCTCAACACATATGATCTCTAAAACCGTGCCAACAGAATCATATCTTAAGTATAAGCTTCTTAGTAGAAAACAGTCCTAAACTGTCTCCTCCCAATTAATCTTTATTGGGCAAATCTTCAAAGGATATGTGAGGATAAGAAAGCAGGGTAGGCTGATTATATCAAAAGCATGACTAATCTCTCATCAACACCAACAGGCTTGACTGTGGATCGGTGAGGTGCAGTCTTAAACAGTAATTTAAATGACCCTCCTCTTCAGAAGAAACATATATACATATATATCTCAAAACTCATCAAGAATGAGCTACCTCATATAAGCAGCAAAAGATGTTAAGCAGCATCATAAAGTTTTCTACAAACAACAAGAAATAAGTCAAAACAATTATACAGAGTGAAGTAAGTCAGAAAGAGAAAGACAAATACTGTATATTAACACATATATCAGAGAAGGCCATGGCCCCCCACTCCAGTGCTCTTGCCTGGCAAACCCCACGGACGGAGGAGCCTGGTGGGCTTCAGCCCACGGGGTCGCTAGGAGTCAGACACGACTGAGCGACTTCACTTTTCACTTTCATGCACTGGAGAAGGAAATGGCAGCCCACTCCAGTGTTCTTGCCTGGAGAATCCCAGGGACGGGGGAGCCCGGTGGGCTGCTGTCTATGGGGTCGCACAGAGTTGGACATGACTGACGCGACTTAGCAGCAGCAGCAGCAACACATATATATGGAATCTAGAAAGATGGTGTTGATGATCCTACATGCAGGGCAGCAAAAAAAAAGACACAGAGGTAAAGAACCGACTTTTGGACTCAGTGGGAGGAAAAGGTGGGATGATTTGAGAGTGGAGCATTGAAACATGCATTACCGTATGTAACACAGATAACCGGCCTGAGTTCAGTGCATGAAGCAGGGCACCCAAGCTGGTGCTCTAGCACAGCCAGGAGGGAAGGGACACACGTATACCTACGGCCGATTCGTTCTGATGTATGGCGAAAAAACATCATAATATTGCGATTATCCTCCAGTTAGAATAAATAAAGATCAACCTTAAAAAAAGAAAGACAAGATAGCACATTTGCCTAAGGCACACTCCTCTCCCAGCTATTCTGTAGGTGAATGACCCAGACTCCACCTGTATTGACCAATACAACTGAATTCATTTCTCTCTTGCTTGGTTTGACTCAGCTGAACACCGGTGATGAAGAGCTGGTGATTAAGATCAAGGAATAGTCTCAGCTCAGCAACTAAACTGTGCCATCTTTCAAAACTCACTTAAGTGTCTACGGGCCTCAACTCTTGTCTATGTCTGTAACTGTTTGACTTTAATTAGGAAATTGGACTGACTGTTCTTTAACTTCTACGATCCCCAAAACTGCCTAAGGAAAAACAAATCGGGGGCATATGTAATAAAATCTTTTGTGAGACTGAATGGTTGGGACTTCCTTTAGACTCATTTATGTCCAGATTTCTTTAAGATAGATAAAGAGCGTTGTGTTTCGAGCCCTCTGAAAAACAGAAGGGAAGAGAGAACCGCTTATACCAAACTCTAGAGCTCACTCTTCTGTTACCCTGACACAGAGAAAATTGTAGTTTCTCCTCCCACTGGACAGGAAGACAGACTGTCTGCTGGAGTCTCTGCTGCACCCCACCTAGTGGGGTAACCATCACAGAGGAGTAAATATTTGATGAAGGAATTAATAAAATATTTTATTTGTAAGTAGACAAACACTTTCAAGGATGATTCACAGATAAATCAGTTTACAAGGCACATTTCCCTAAGTGACTCCACACAGCACGGATGTAGCGGCATTTCAAACAGAAAGAAATCAACACTCCCATTGTCTCTTTTTCTCTTGCTGTTACATAAGATCTGAGCTGAACCATGAAGTCATTCCTTCACATATAAAAAGCAGATTAGAGAGCCTGAGGGATCAACGCAGAATTAACTTTGGAAGAAGATGCAAACAAGCTGGCTCCAGAAAAGACAGTGATCTAAAAGTCACACTCACGTTAGAGAATGTCCAAGAACACTGGGTGATCTCTTGAAAGCTTGCTCTGAATCCAGGATTTAAAAGCCAGATTAGCACAACTCTGCTTAGTTAAGCGATGGAGCCTGCCTTACTCTGTACGTATCTGGACTTTGATTAAAATGTCCAACCTGGGACCATGATCAGCAAATGTCTAATCACGAAGACTATTCTTGAGGAGCAGTGTTCTACTGAAGAAACGCAGAGTGGGCAAAAATGAGTCCAAATACCAAGGCTCATCACAAGTGTTGGGATGGTCTATAAGAAAACAGCTAAACAATGCTATAAAATGAATAATGGTGACAAAAATTGTTTTTAATGAGGATGATTTAGTGTTTGCAAAAGTCAAATTATTCATCTTACTTTTCAACCTAGATTAATAAATATATATTGTTGCCATCTTAAATTTGAAAATCAGCAATTATTTCACCCAAATCATATATATATATATATATATATGTTCTCCAGGGGATCTTCCAGACCCAGGGATCAAACCCAGGTCTCCCACATTACAGATTCTTTACCATCTGAGCTACCAGGGAAGCCTCATATATGTATATATGCCTCCAATACGATTTTAAAAAACTATTTCAAGTAAAACTCATATATGAAGTCTACACCAATTAAGAAAGCACGGTTAATTTTAAAGTTTGGGAAAGTGTAATAACTTAGTATATAGATATCAGTCATTTGCTCTATGCTGCCAAGACTAACCAGAAACGTACGCGTTACTCAGTTGAACTTAATTTTTAAAAATTGTTAGCACATGGTAGTCAGTTGCCCAAAATGATAAGCAGGGCTGGCAAAACAAAATTTAAAAAAAAATTAATTTAAAAATCGAAACACTTGTCTGTTCACGCATTTACGTCTGTCTTGCTAGGATACAAGCCCCCTGAGGGCAGCACTGGCCTCCTTCTCCTGGATAGCCAGTGCGGATGGCAGTGCCCGGGCCAGTGAACGTCGGGAAGTAAGCAAGAGAAGCACTCCTTCCCAACCTTCAGCTCGTCCGGATGCTGCTGCAGCAGCCGGGCAGCGCTAAAGAGCAGTCTTAGGACTCGGCGAATCTGATGAGCGCCGGCCTGATCATGGTGGGCGAACAGCTCTCTGAAGTAAGAGGAAATGAACAGCATGCCTGTGTTTCGGTTTGAATCTAGGAAAAGAGGAAACAGAGAGCACAAATCCGCCGGGATCATAGCAAGAGAGAGAGAGGGGAGACAGGAGCGGTCCCGGCTGCTGGGGCCTGAATTCTTTCTGGATCCGGGAAGGCTTCACAGTTTGGCTTCCCCTCCTCTGAGCACGTGCACGTCGACTTACTCTCGCTCACTCTTTCGTACAGCGACCCTTAGGAGCTTGCAGCGGGCCAGCAACTGTGTGCCGGGTCAGGACGCGTGCGCAGCGCCATCTCTGCATCTTGGCTGCAAGCGGTGGAGAGCATGAGTAAGGCGTGCCCACGCGCCCCGTACTGCTCCTGCGTCTCCTTTTTTAATGTGTAATTTGAGATCCTGTACACTTGGTTAACTTTGGGCAGTGACCTAGAACTAGATAACAGGATTATAACTGAGAAACTGACAACTTTTAGAGCTAAAAAATTAAACTACAACCACTGAATGCATCAAGTGACTGGTATCCTCTGTTGTTCAGTCGCTCAGTTCTGTCCGATTCTTTGTGACCCCATGAATCGCAGCACACCCGGCCTCCCTGTCCATCACCAACTCCCAGAGTTCACCCATTGAGTCAGTGATGCCATCCAGCCATCTCATCCTCCAGCCATCTCATCCTCGGTCGTCCCCTTCTCCTCCTGCCCCCAATCCCTCCTAGCATCACAGTCTTTTCCAATGAGTCAACTCTTGGCACGAGGCGGCCAAAGTACTGGAGCTTCAGCTTCAGCATCAGTCCCTCCAATGAACACCCAGGACTGATCTCCTTTAGGATGGACTGGTTGGATCTCCTTGCAGTCCAAGGGCCTCTCAAGAGTCTTCTCCAACACCACAGTTCAAAAGCATCAATTCTTCAAGGTCCAGCTCTCTTCGTGGTACAACTCTCACATCCATACCTGACCACTAGAAAAACCATAGCCTTGACTAGACAGACTTTTGTCAGCAAAGTGATGTCTCTGCTTTTTAATACACTGTCTATGCTGGTCATAGCTTTCCTTCCAGGGAACAAAGTGAAAGTGAAGTGAAGTGAAGTTGCTCAGTCGTGTCCGACTCTTTGCAACCCCATGGACTGTAGCCCACCAGGCTCCTCTGTCCACGGGATTTTCCAGGCAATAGTACTGTAGTGGATTGCCATTTCCTTCTCCAGTCGATCTTCCCGACCCAGGGATCGAACCCAGGTCTCCCGCATTGTAGACAGACGCTTTACCGTCTAAGCCACCAGGGAACAGCTGTCTCTTAACCTCACGGTCGCAGTCACCGACTGCAGTGATTTTGGGGCCCAAGAAAACAAAATCTGTCACTGCTTCCACTTTTTCCCCTTCTATTTTCCATGAGCTGATGGGACTAGATGCCATGATCTTAGTTTTCTTTTGAGTTTCAAGCCTCCTTTTTCACTCTCCTCCTTCACCTTCATCAAGAGGCTCTTGAGTTCCTCTTCCCTTTCTGCTAATAGAGTGGTGTCATCTGCATATCTGAGTTGTTGATACTTTTCCCATCAATCGTCAGTCATAACACCAGCTTGTGATTCATCCAGCCCGGCATTTTGCATGATGTACTTTACACACAGGGCTTCCCAGGTGGTGCTAGTGATAAAGAACCCACCTGCCAACGCAGGAGCTGTGGGTTCGATCCCAGTTTCAGGAAGATCCCCAGGAGGAGGGCATGGCAACCCACTCCAGTACTCTTGCTGGAGAATCCCATGGACAGAGGAGCTTCACAGGCTACAGTCCATAGCAAAGAGCTGGGCATGACTGAAGCGACTTAGCACAGCACTGCAGCACTTTGCATATAAGTTAAATAAGCAGAGCAACAATATTCAGCCTTGACACACTCCTTTCCCAACTTGGAACCAGCCTGTTGTTCCATGTCTGGTTCTAATTGCTGCTTCTTGACCCGCACACAGGGTTCTTAGGAGGCAAGTAAGATGGTCTGGTGTTCCCATCTCTTTTAAGAATTTCCCACAGTTTGTTGTGATCCACACAGTCAAAGTCTTTAGCGTAGTTAATGGAGCAAAAGTAGCTCTTTTTCTGGAACTCCCTTGCTTTCTCGATGGTCCAGTGAATGCTGACAATTTGATCTCTGGTTCCTCTGCCTTTTCTAAATCCAGCTTGTACATCTGGAAGTTCACAGTTCATATACTGCTAAAGCCTGACATGAAAGATTTTGAGCATAACTTTGCTAATATGTGAAGTGAGTGCAACTGTATGGTAGTTTGAACATTCGTTAGCATTGCTATTCTTGGGGATTGGAATGAAGACTGACCTTTTCCAGTCCTGCGGCCACTGCTGAGTTTTCCAAACTTGCTGACATATTGAGTGCAGCACTCTAACAGCATCATATTTAGGATTTGAAACAGCTCAGCTGGAATTCCATCACCTCCACCAGCTTTGTTCATAGTGATGCTTCCTAAGGCCCGCTTGACTTCACATTCCAAGATGTGTGGCTCTAGATGAGCGATCACACCATCATGATTATCTGGGTTATGAAGATCTTTCTTGTACAGTTCTGTTTATTCTTGCCACCTCTTCTTAATCTCTTCTGTTTCTGTTAGGTTCTTACCATTTCTATTCTTTATCGTGCCCATCTTTGCCTAAAATGTTCCCTTGATGGTTCCAATTGTTTTAAGAGATCGCTAATCTTTCCCATTCTCTTGTTTTCCCCTATTTCTTTGCATTGTTCATTTAAGAAGGCCTTCTTATTTCTCTTTCCTATTCTCTGGAATTCTGCCTTCAGTTGGGTAGGTCTTTTCCTTTCTCCCTTGCTTTTTGATTCTCTTCTCAGCTATTTGTAAAGCCTTCTCAGACACCCTCTTTGCCTTCTTGTATTTCTCTTCCTTGGGGATGGTTTCGGTCACTGCCTCCTGTACAGTGTCACAAACCTCTGTCCATAGTTCTTCAGGCAGTCTGTCTGCCAGATCTAATCCCTTGACTCAATCCATCACCTCCATTGTATAATCATAATGGATTTGATTTAGGTCATACCTGAATGACCTGATCATTTTCCCTCAGTCTTTCTTCAACTTAAGTCTCCATTTGGCAATAAGCTCATGACCTTAGACATGGCCAGCTCAAAGTCTCTCTCTCTTTTTTTAAACTGACTACATAGAGCTTCTCTATCTCCAGCTGCAAAGAACATAATCAACCTGATTTCAGTATTGACCATCTGGTGATGTGTAGAGTCATCTCTTGTGTTGTTGGAAAAGGGCATTTGCTATGACAAGCATGTTCTCTTGACAAAACTGTTAGCCTTTGCCTTGCTTCAAGGCCAAATGTGCCTGTTACGCTGGGTATCTCTTGACTTCCTACTTTTGCATTCCAATCCCCTGTGATGAAAAGGACATCTTTTTTGGTGTTAGATCTAGAAGGTCTTGTAAGTCTTCATAAAACTGGCCACCTTCCATTTCTTTAGCATCAGTGGCTGGGGCATAGACTTGCATACTGTGATTCTGAATGGTTTGCCTTGGAAGTTAACCAAGATCATTCTGTTGTTTTTGAGACTTCACTCAAGTACTGCTTCTCAGATTCATCTGTTGACTATGATGGCTACTCCATTTCTTCTAAGGGATTCTTGCCCACAGTAGTAGATATAATGGTCATCTGAATTAAATTCCCCATTTCCCGTTCATTTTAGTTCACTGATTCCTAACATGTCGATGTTTACTCTTGCCATCTCCTACCTGAACTCCTCCAGTTTACCTTGATTCATGGATCTAACATTCCAGATTCCAATGCAGTACTGTTCTTCCCAGCATCAGGCTTCACTTTTACCCCCAGACACACCCGCGAGTGAGCATCATTTCCCCTTGACCCAGCGGCCTCATTCCTTCTGGACCCGTTAGTAACTGCCCTCCACTCTTCCCGTGGTATACTAAACACTTGCCAACCTGGGCAGCTCATCTTTGGTGTCCTATCTTTTTGCCTTTTCATACTGTCCATGAGGTTCTCGTGGCAGGAATACCAGAATGAGTTGCCCTTCCCTCCTCCAGTGGACCACATTTTGTCAGAACTCTTCACTACGACTCATCTGTCTTGGGTGGCCCTGCACGGCATGGCTCATAGCTTCACTGAGTTACGTGAGCCCCTTTGCCAAGATAGGGCTGTTATTTACTATATTCCAGGAGCTATTTCACTTTTTAAATTTTCAAAATTACTACCACAGCCTATAAAAACTTCAATGTTTGAACAATGACTAATCCACCAATGTTTAAGCTATTTACGTATCAAATGGTAAATGTTAATTGATCGCTGGTGGCTTATAGCTTTATTGAGATTTTGCCTACATTGGGCTTCTCTGGAGGCTCAGACAGTAAAGAATCCATCTGCCTACAACGAGGAAGACCTGGGTTCAATCCGTAGTTTGGGAGGTTCCCCTGGAGAAGAACAAGGCAACCCGCTCCAGTTTTCTTGCCTGGAGAATCCCATGGACAGGAGCATTGGCAGGCCACAGTCCAGGGGTCACAAAGAGTCGGACACAGCTGAGCAGCTAAGCACAGCGCCTTTGCCTACGTATGCCATCATGCCATGTCACGGTACTTTCCATATCCTCCAAAAAATTCATCCCCCCCAAAATATGCTTTTAACGGAAACATACCTTTATTGATTACTTTCTGCGTGCTAGGCGCCATGCTAGGTAGATAATAAGACACAGCTGTTGCTCATTTTAGCTGAGTGGAAAGAAACAGCTGGCAGCCCCAGTGCAGTGTGGAAAGTTCAGTAGGAAGGAGTCTGGGATGCTACAGACCACGTGGAGGAGCCAGTCAGGTGAGATTCCCACAGAGACAGGATCCTGTCTGGTTTCAGAAAAACCAGAAGCTCAGGTGAGAGCATTCTTGTCTTGCCTCATCAGATTACTATCTCCCTTACTATGGCCGATAGGAGTTCTTCCTATGAAATTTCTTCCTGGGTGAATTTCATATCCACCTCTCCCCCTTTTACAGGACTTTTAAAATCCTGAAAGGCAGCTCCTCCGGCTTAACCACTGGTTGTGCACCATCCCAGCCAAAGGAGCCCCGCCAAGACCGTGCAGAAAACTTCCCACCTGTGATTCTGTGACTGGTGGGATTCAGAGTTAGCTTGGGGAAGAACTGCTTCTTTACAAAACGGAAACTGCTTTATTCAAGTTAAAGTGATCTGCTACAGAAGTATCAGTGTTTTTTATCACTTGTATTAGCTATGGTAGTCTCCACCTTTTAAATAAGTTAACCCCTCAAATCACCATGAAACCTCCCCTTCATTTATCGTGAGAAAAAAAGAATAAGGATCATGACCTCTATTTATGCAGCTTCTGGATCAGATACGGTGACTGCCAATTAACCCTGGTAATTTCATTGTGATCTAGATAGGAATGAGACCCTTGCTTATGGGTGAAGATACACACTACCCATCACAGACCCAGCGTCAAAGGTGGAAACAGACAAACTGATTCCACTGATTAACATGAGAGAAAGAGAGAGGGAAAGAAAGGGAGTGAGAAGACCCAGATCATCACTGGGCAAATCAGGCGAAGAATTTTTCGTAATTAAGGTTTTTTGTGATGAAGTACAAGCTAATCAGTTCTTACTCTAAAAGTCGAATGGATAGCCTCAGGTTTTGCTTGAGATATCATAAATAGTATCAAACTCCTATAGGGGGTATAAACTTTGTACTTAGAAACCTTGGACTACTATTCTACCTACCACATCAATCATGTCTACTAATACAGCTTCATAAAGGTGAGGGCTTGAAACACAATTTAATACAAGTAAAAAGTGAGGTTGCTTCTCCCCTCCCTATGCATTTACTAAAATGTTCTGATGAAAATGAATCACTTTTATGAAGTTAAGAAAGATGAGGAAGAAATGGAATGGGCATATCATTTTTGCTAACAACATAACATTATATAAACACAAGAAAACATTATTACTTATCTAAATCTAAGCTTAATGAATAAATGGAGGATTCCCTGGTAGTCCAGTGGTTAGGACTCCCTGCTTCCACTGCAGAGGGCCTGGGTGTGATTCCAGGCTGGGGAACTAAGATTCCTCAGGTCAAGTGGCAAGGCCAAAATAACGAATGCATGAAGACTTCTAAATAAGGATTTTTATAATCTAACTGTATTTTTCATTAATAAATACAGCACCATCCTAATGTTAGACTAAAAATAAAAATCGTCAGAATATGATTCTCTCTAATTTTCTCTTTCATCTACTTTTATACTTGGTATCATCTATTCTTTGGGCAAGAAGTATACTTGAAGGAGGATTAAATGTTCATTTTCAGGAAATGCTCTTTTCTATTTCATTCAGTTAAAAAATATACTAGTTTCTTTTTTTTCTGGTTGGCCCATTATTTATTCACAGTGTGAAAGACCTTATCCTGTGAACTAATCAAACCCAACTTGATTACAGGTTCTAGCAGAGTACTAACAAGGAGCACACAGGTGTTTCAAATGTGGAAGATAAGCATGAGCTAGCGACTGATTCACGCTGATGTCTGGCAAAAACCAACACAATCCTGTAAAGCAACTATCCTTCAACTAAAAATAAAGAAATTTTTTAAAAGAGAAGAAGAATGCAATCATTCAAGCTCCTCACCCCCAACCAAAAAAAAAAAAAGGTGGAGCCAACCTGATTTGTCGTCTGTGTCATCAAAGTCAACGCTGAAGGAGTGGCCACTGTTGCTGATGATTTTAGCTGAGCTGGCGTCGTACTTGATACCAAGAGGCCGGAGGGAAGAATCATATCTCACTTCTTTGGTTTTAATCTCAATTGGAGATTGTTGATCCCCATCAGCAATAGGGAAGAATTCATTCCAATGAACAGGACCTTCAATACATAGGACCAAGCACAAAAGAAACAATAAGTTATTTCGTTCAACCAAAGGCTTGTTGAGTACCATGTGCTGTACTTGACTTTGACGAAGAAACACACAGATGAGTCAAAAACAACCTTTACCTTCAGGACTTTAACATCTAACTGCTTTGCTTCCTTTTACAAGACCACGTGATATTATTATAAGTATGCAAACCTCCTGGTTTGCCTGAGTTCATCTTCAGCGTTAAACTCACCCTTGTTGACAAAGGAATATGTAAGTTTCATAAAGTACTTTGCAGATGCCTTCTACCAAACTAAAAAAAAAAAACAAAAAACGGCACAGCTCATCACTGAAAACAAGGAGACTCAGTCTCAGCTCCAGGAATGAACTGTGGCCGGGGCACGGGTCAGCCTGTGAGCTAAAGGAGCTAACGGCGCGGAAGGCGGTCTAGTGAAGAAAGGGTGTCGTTCTTTCAGACGCTCGTCCCACTTTTCCTCATTCACTGTGTCCCTGGGTCTCACCCAGGCCTCACCTTAACTTCCTGTAAATTATGTGCAACAGACAGACTAAAGGAATATATAAATTTTTCACATAGCATAATCCATATAAAATGACTCCACCATATCAGGAAATGCAGTATGATTGGTTTTCTGCAATAGAGTCAAGTAATTTATTTCTCTTTCTATATTCCAGAAGGTCCTTCCACGGTTGTTTTGCCAATACTACATTTGAGTTCCCACCCAAGGAACAACTGTCATCCCAGTCCTGCATTTATAGTAAAAATTGCATTAAATTCCCAAATTAAGCGTGTTGGTAAATTGAGGTGAACCGATAAACTGGCAGTTCCCTTGTCCAGCCTCATCATGTCTCTGGGAGATTCATTCACGCTCTGCCTCTCAAAATCAACAGCAAGACGCAACCTCAGATAAGCTCCAAGCTAGCCGCCAGACTTTACAGGCCACAGGTTCTCCTCACCTTCTCTTCTCTGCCTGCAATTCACACAGCCTCTACCAGGCCGGTAGAGAAGGCTGCTGACTAAGCTTTTTCCTGCTCACTAAGCAACTTACTTGATTTTTCTAAAACTCAAGTACTTACTAAAATGACACAGCATGACAATGAATTAAGCATTTGCTACTGACAACAAGAAATATTTTTTTTAAGGATAAGATTTAGAATGAAGTTTCAAGAAGTGCAAATATATCAGAGTTATCAGTAGCTTCAGTCTCTAAATCAACATTCCTTCTTATTCATCTTCTTTGCAAAGGAAACAGTATAAATTCTTTACTTCATACATGCATCAGGTACAAAAAGTCAGAACATGAATACATACCACACGCATAACTTAAGACATTGTTCTCTTATGAATCATACACTTGGACTTGGAAGTAACTTGAAAACCAAAATTCTTTGGTTATATCTTATTACAGAAAGTTACTGCTGCTGCTGCTGCTAAGTCACTTCAGCCGTGTCCGACTCTTAGTGACCCCATGGACTGCAGCCCACCAGGCTCCTCCGCCCATGGGATTTTCCAGGCAAGAGCACTGGAGTGGGGTGCCATTGCCTTCTCCCAGGAAAGATGCTACATTTCCTTATTTACTAAGTACGGTCATTCACCTTTCTAGCACTCTTTCTGTATACAAGCCAGCCCTTTTCCAAGGTGAAAAAAAAAGTTCTATTTCACTGCCCACAAGTATGCATTAACCTATTGAGAATCCGACCTCAAATATACATGTGTGCCATAGTATGTTGTTAACTTTTTCTAATTAGGAAAGAGTTTCTTCCTACTCTTAATCCCTTTATGCTTCTATTTCCAGTTCGTTATAGCCAGAACTACTTTTTAAAACAGAGGCAAACAAAAATAAAATAAAAATAATATCACTTTGCCTCAGTCAATATTATCTATTAAACACGATGGTATGTTCATTTCCCTGCCTCTTAAAAACGCCCCTTTCTCTTTTATAAATTCTCCATAGCATGCAACTTTAAAACTCCTCTAAACACAGGTGTAGAGATACATGGCAGTTCTTTCATTGATTCAGGCACTTTTGAAGACCTGTGGAGATAGGTAGTTTTCAGTGACTGTCACATTTCCTAAACCAAACTAGTAAAGTTGGCAAAGGTTCACGGGAGAAGTTGTAAGCCATCTGTGAGGTGGTGGCATGTCCAGTGCCCCCCCTTTTGATGTTCCATTTTAAGTTGCTGCTGTTCCCAGGCTGTTTCCTTTAATCTCCTCATCACTGCTCTTGCCACTCTAAACTAAAAACAAGCAACAGAACCTGCCCAGTCAGGAAACAACACATTAATAGGATTTTGCCAAAGCTGATCTACTTAAAGGCGTGGTCCTCATAAAGCTATTGAATCTAAAATCAGGGAGTGTTAGTCAGTAGTATCCAACTCTTTGCAAATCCATGAACTGTGGGCCCAACAGGCATCTTTGTCTGTGGGATCTCCCAGGCAAGAATCCTGGAGTTTCATTTCCTTCTCCAGAGGATCTTCCTGACCCAGGGATCGAACCTGGGTCTCCTACACTGGGGTGGACTCTTTACTGTCTGAGCCACTGGGAAGTCAAAAGCAAGAAACAGCCCTACAATTCTTAGCAGAAATATGAAATAATTCCTTGTTAATGGCTTTTCTAAGAAGGATCTTTCTTTTATGCTTTCAATTTTTAATTTTTTCCTCCAGTTTTATTGAGATGTAATTGACATGCAGCACTATGTAAGTTTAAGGTGTACAGCGTAACAGTTTGACTTACAATACATAACCCATGATATGATTACCACGCGTTTAGTGAACATCAGTCACCTCATATCGATACAGAATTAAAGAACAGACAAAATATTTCTTCATTGTGATGAGAACTAAGACTCATTCTCTCAACTTTTCTGCGTAACATGCAGCAGCGTTACCTGCATGCATCACGCTGTGCGTTAAAGCCTCACCACTCAGCTCTTTTATAACTGGAGCGACCACCTTCATCCCGTTCCCCTCACAATCACTCTGGCAACAACTGTAAATCTGGTCTCTTTCTCTGTATGCTTGTTTGTTTCTGAAGCATAATTTATTTACGACTTGATGTTAGTACCTAGTGCATAACACAGTGATTTGATGTTTTTCTACGCTTCAAAAGGACCGCCATAAGTCTAATTACCATCTCTCAGCACACAAAAGCATGACATAACGTTCTACCACATTCCCCACTCTGTACATTTCATCCTCATGAGTCATTTATTTTGTAACTGGAAGTTTGTACCTCTTAATCTCCCTCACATATTTCTAAGATGGATTTTTAAAACTTCAGATGAACTTCACTGGAATGAATATTTTCTAATCTAAATTAATAAAGAGTAATCAATATTCATTGATTGAAAATGCCCTTTTCCTTCCTAATCATAGTCAGGGCACTGTTAGTACCTAGAAACTATTAAATAGGGAAGACTCCCTGCAGTGGAAATGGCAACCCACTCCAGTACTGTTACCTGGAAAATCCCATGGACAGAGGAGCCTGGTGGGTCACAGTCCCTGGAGTTGCAAAGAGGTGGACAGGACTGAGTATCGGCCACACAAGTATTAAATAACAACAACAAAAATTATTCCAGCAGAGGGAAATTAAAAGAAATTTCAATTTTCCCAAACATAAATTGAAGATTAGCAAAATGTTAGATTATAACTGTAGTCTCAAAGAGAAATCCACCTAAATAATACTTTTCATTCTTAACACTCTTTCACTTGCTGCCATTTTTCAACTGGCAAGTTTATCATAGTCTCAAAAATGCTACAATTAGAAATGAAACTCTTCTGTTTCTTTGTGAAATTAAGCTTTCTATAAAACTAAGTGTACAATATTGCTCAAAAATATGCATGCTGATCCAAGGAAAGTATTGTTACTATTATTATTCACAGATCTAACATTGAGAGTAAGACTTTCTTGGTGTCCCTTTGCACATAATGGCTATTTGAAATAATCAGTTTAATGTAAAAATAAGAAAAAATAGTTTACTTTTGATAACTTAGACTATACAAGAAGAAAAGTATACATGTTATTACGGTTGCTCCCATCAATAAACATGTTTTGACCAACGCCTTAAAATATCAATGATCTGTTGCTAACCGCCAGTCTCTGCAAGAATGAGTGTGGAAGGAGAAAGAAAAAGCGTGAAGTAGATTAAAATATAACAACTTCTCAAAAAGAACCTAAAATCTTGCTAAAATCAGCAGTTCGAGGCAACCAACTGCAGGTTGCTGAGGAACATTTAACTGTAACAGCTATTAAGAAACTTGCGGGGCGCTGGTGGACAGGAAGACAGCTTAAATCTCAGTGTTGCGATTCAAGTCATTAGAATTGCTTAAGTATATTGTCACATATTGTCCATGATTTGCCTCCCTTAAGTGAATAACGAGCTCAAGGGACTAAAAAAGCAAGCTTGCTCTCAGCTCACAAAAGTCTGCCGTCAGATCTGCGAACTGATCTGCGAGCCTTTGACGGGTCGCTGGTTACTGCTGGGGGCAGCTCCCGGCTGGTCGAACGCCAGGGAGCAGACGCGTCTGAAGGTGGGGGCCCGGGGTGCGCGGACGGGGTCACCCACGGCGCTGTCCGCGTCTACAGGGCGCTCAGCCCCCCGCACGCTGTCCGCGTCTACACGGCGCTCAGCCCCCGCGCGCTCCCCGCGTCTGCACGGTGCTCAGCCCCCACCCCACACGCTGTCCGCGTCTACACGGCGCTCAGGCCCCCGCAGCGCCCGGCGCTGTCCCCGTCTACACTGCTCTCAGCTCCCCGAGCGCTGTCCGCGTCTACAGGGCGCTCAGGCCCCCGCAGCGTCCCCTCGCTGTCCGCGTCTACACTGCTCTCAGCCCCCGGCACGCTGTCCGCGTCTACAGGGCGCTCAGCCCCCGCGCGCTCCCCGAGTCTGCACGGCGCTCAG
>SJYC01086334.1:0-56987 GCA_006408675.1 Madoqua kirkii | reverse complement strand
GAATTCCATCACGTTCACTAGCTTTGTTTGTAGTGATGCTTTCTAAGGCCCTCTTGACTTCACATTCCAAGATGTCTGGCTCTAGATGAGTCATCATACCATCGTGATTATCTGGGTCTTGAAGATCTTTTTTGTACAGTTCTTCCATGTATTCTTGCCGTGTCTTCTTAATATCTTCTGCTTCTGTAGGTGATTACAATGTGTCAAGTTAGGCTCATCAAAGATATCCTGTGGTGGGAGACTGTTGAAAATGGTTGAAGTTATGCATGTGTAGGGGTAAAGGGTATTTGGAAACTCTCTGCACCTTCCTCTCAATTTTGCTGTGAACCTAAAACGGCCACCCCAAAATAAATAATTATAAAATGGACCCATAAAAAAACTAATAGGGTCATGTAAAACACATACGCCTCCCCCACCCCACCCTCGCACCTCTGCCATGTGATCTAGCTTGCAGGAGGTCCCACTGCCAAATTTGGGACAGTTTGGCCATCGGAAAGAAAAACGATACTAATATATTAAACCTCTCCTTCAAATGTCCAGGGGTCCATAGTGATACAGAACAAGAGAGACAGTGAGAGAGCATGAACTTGTTATGAGAGAATAGCAACCCATACAGGTGAAATGATAGAATTTTAAGCAACCATTTTTGCAAGGCCAATGTTATGCCTGTTTCTGATAAGGATCAGTAGCAGGTGCTAAAACTTCTGGGTGGAAGATTTCATTCTTGGTGAATAAGCTATTCACACTATCTAGGATTAAGAGATGAAAGGTATGCATCACCAAAACACAATGTGTAAATGCTTTAAAAAAAAAAAACCCACAATGTGTGACCTCAGTTACATTGTAGACTGGGGGGAAAGCTGTCACAGATGCTTTGGGGGCGACTGGAGAAATATAAGCAGAGATGCTGTGTGATACTGAAATGACGTTAATTTTCGTAGGTGTGATGGTGGAGCACTTTAGGAAATGAATGTTTAAGCTCTAAGGCTGAACTGCCTGATGCTGGCTACTGAGTCTCAGTCAATAACTGGGACATTAGTTGAGGGATGTCTGGATGCTAATGATGCCATCCTTGCCATTTTTATGTGGGGACAAAATGAACCTGTTAACTTGCTAAGTAATCGTATAACTCTGTGTGGACTTTCATTCACAAGAAGCCTCTGTCTGAGCTCACAATCATCAAGTAAAGTGAGGTTTGCACTAGCCAGAGAACCCAGAAATCCTGACCAAGGACATGGTCATGCCCCCCACTTCACCCTCGCATGAGTTAATCCAATGCAAGCTTCCTTTGCAGAAAAGCACACTTAAATCACCTCTCCTCACTGAATCAGATGCTGTATGTATGTGAGGCACTCCTACATAAGTTACCACCCTGGCTATGCAAATATTTGATTAAACATAGCAGCATATTAAATATCAAAGTATGAATTAAAGTTCTTTTCTTAGGGGACATACACAGACTCTTTCTCTGAAATACACATTTTTCTCCAGGGATTCTTTTTAGAAAGTCTAAATGGCAACTGAAGTGGCTATTTTCATCTGACTTTTGGCTGTGGTTTAGATCGCTAAGTCGTGTCCGACTCTTGTGACCCCAGGGATTCCTCTGTCCATGGGATTCTCCAGGCAAGAATACTGGAGTGGGTTGCCATGCCCTTCTCCAGGGGGTCTTCCCGACCCAGGGATTGAACCCAAGTCTCCTGCATTGCAGGCAGATTCTCTACCAGCTGAGCTAGGAGTTACCTAGCAGGAAAGCAACACGAACAAGGTCCCCTACTCCTCGCTTACCTTGAGAGGCAAGCCTCACAGGCAGGATCACTGCCTCGTCTGCCCAGTCCCAAGTCCAAGGTGTTCTCACTTGCACCTGTTTCCTTCAGTCACCAAGTCCTGTGATTTGCGCTGCTGAGACTGATTAACCGAGACTGTCTTATCATTTCCTTTGTTTGATGTCTTGCAGAAAGTGTTGATTTTATGGAGCTGATACGGTAAGCCGGTTTCGCTGTCTTTAATTTTGTATTCCTAAGGTTATCCTGAGGTTAGAATTGCATCAGGCAGGTTCTCCAGATTACACTGAGGCCCAAAGAGGCTAAAGGTCTTATTCAAGGGACTGAGATTTCACACCTGGATGAGAACTCTCAGATCAGAACTGGAAAGGTGTCTATCAAGAGTCAGCTCTTAAGTCACTTCCCAGATTACAACTTTCAGAAGCTAAGCGGTTTGTCCCTTAGGATCGAAGAAGAGCACGTTGCTAAAACCCTGCCTTCTACATTTTTGGTCTTTTGTTTAATCTCACATTGCTTTGTAAAGCAGTAAAAATGTATCCATACCCTATATTATAGTATTTTGTGTCTTATTTGAACATAGTATAAAAGCAGATAAAGAGTGACAAAGGAGAGCCAAGATTACTTAAAAGAAAAAGAAGTTGCATGAACATCAGAATGGTGTTGAAAAGTCCAGATAATTGATGCCAAAATAACTCAAGTGCCAAAGAATTTAGTTATTCCTTGACTTGGAATGAGTAAGTCAATGTCACTCTATTCCTGCCAACATTTTGAAACATAATGACAGAGATAAATTTGGGTGCTAACAGAATTTCTGTCATCAGCTCTTCTAAAGCTTATTTATCCTGTTTTGTCCTCTAGGAAAAGGCAGTCTATTCTATCAAGAACGGTACCCATATCTCCATCTCAGTACCAAGCAAGCTTGATACAGCCTCACTTGGATCCCATCATTCCACTACTGAAGGTCTGATGCACTACCCTTGCACACCTAACAGAACCTCCCACCCCACACACCACTACATCCTTTATCACCGACGTTACCAACCCCACGCCGCCATTGCCATCAGCATCCTGTGTTCTAGAATTTTCTCTCTTGGGGGAAGTTTCTCCCAGCACATACCTACAGCTCCCATTGGCTACCCACCCATCGCCTCTGGTGTTTCTTGGGTTTTTCTCTCCATGTGTATTCAGTCACTCAGTCATGTCTGACTCCCACCAGGCTCCTCTGTCCTTGGAATTTTTCAGTCAAGAACACTGGAGTGGGTTGACATTTCCTTCTCCAGGGGATCTTTCTGATCCAGTGATCGAACCTGTGTCTCTTGCATCTCCTGCATTGGCAGGGAGATTCTTTACTGTGGCACCACCTGGGAAGCCCTTTTCTCTCTCTGTTCAACTATGTTAGTAAGTTTTATCCATAGATACAGGCGCACACAGTGCGGGTGTGTCTGTGTTGTAAAGACGTTTATTATAAAGAATTGGTTCACACAATTATGGAGGCTGACAAGTCCCCAGATCTGCAGGATGAGCCAGCAAGCAAGCTGAGGACCCTGAAGAGTCAACGGTGCAGACCCAGTCTGAAGGCTGGCCGGCGGTGACCGGGAACAGCCATTGCTTCAGCCCCGGTCCGAGGGAGGCGGAAAACTTCTGTCCTGGCTCACAGGTGGTCAGGCAGGAGGAAGGCTGCCGTACTGGGAAAGGCTCAGCTTTTGTTTCATTCAGGCCTTCAGTTGACGGGGAAGAGCCCCACATACTGAGCAGGACAGTTTGCTTCACTCCATCCACTGATTTCAATGCCAATTTCATGCAAAAACATCCCCACGGAAACACCCAGGTTGGTGCTTGACCGAACATCCTGGCAGCCTGTGACCCGGTCAGGTTGACAGAAGAAACCAGCCATCACACAAACCTTTAAATCTGGGGGGACTGGGCGCCCCCCCCCCCCCCAGGATCTCTCCTCTCTCTGCACGCTCCTCTAGGTCCTTCCATCAATTTCCAGGAGACAATCTCCAGAGACCAGACATCCGCTTTCGCTGGATATCCACTAATGATGGATGATGCTCTTCCAGCATTATCCACATTTTACATTCTCAACTGTTTACATTTTTTTTAGAAAAGTGGAAACAAAAGTGACGTTTGTTTAAGTGATGTGTCTTATTTAACCTGATATATCCAAAACCTTATTGTTTCAACATGAATTAATATAAAAAATTAATGAGTGTGCCAATTGTCAGTTTATTATTAGAGTGATGAATATTAGATTAAATGTCATTATGAAATTCAGCATTGAACTACCTGCTCTGTGATAACAGAGCTTTAAGAATCTCTTTGCAGTGAGCACAAGGATGTTTTCTCTGTGGAGGGACCCTGCAAGGGGGGAAACTGACTTCCTGGTTCCGGCGTGCTGCGTGTTTTTTTAATGCTCTCTTCTTGCTTCTCTTGGGCGCCTGGATTGAGTGCGCTTGCAGGGGCGCCTTGCCGCAGCCTCACACCAAGCGTGTGCAGTCACTCGGCAAGCTCAGAGCCTCAGCCCCAGCCCGGCGACTGTCTCTCTGTCCCTCCTAGGGTGGACCCCACATGGCCCAGCTGCCATGCCACCGTGTTGGTACAGAGACGCCCCCACTTGCTGTGCCCAGCTGCTCACCAGCCTCAGGCAGTCTGCTCCACAGACAGCGTTCAGCACGGCGCTCGTGACCAGGACCTGTGCTGTGCACTCTAGGCTGGGTACCGCCCTGCCAAGAGCCGATTTCCCATCCCTGAGTCCCTTTTGCAACCTGCAGGCCACACGTATTCCTCTGTACCCTGGAAGGGTGTTTCTGCTTGCCTGGCATCTATGGACCAGCTCCGATGTGGGCCACCCTGGAAACTTCTCTTCCGTCCAATGGGCTGCAACCAGGCTTCTCCATTGATCTCAGTGCTAACTCTGAAAGGAGGCCAATCACCAAGCTTGTCCTTCCTTGGAAACTCTCCCTTAGCCGACGGGTATTCCTGAGTGTTCTCTGACATCTTATTCCCTTTTAGAGTTAATAATTCTTTACAGTAAACGTTTCCTGTTCAAGTTATCGTGTGATTTCTGTCTCCTGGTTGGATCTTAAGTGAAACACTGTATCTTCTACATTCTTTTTTCTTAGGAAGTCTTCTAAACCTGATTTGTATTTCACTCTTACAGACTGCCTCTGTTCGCCTCGCCGTATTATGAGTGACTGGTGGCTGTATGGGCTCAGGGGCTACTATCTTGGGCAGCGCAGTTCTGGATCCCTGGACTGTACTCACTGCTGCAAGTTCAGGTGTCCAGAAAGGAATGACTTACCCCCCTCCTCCGCCCCACTCTCCTTTGCACAAATTTCTCTCTGTCCTGAAATGGCACTACCATACAGTCAGCTGCACAAGGCAGAAACCTGCTACCATATTTCCAGCTTATCTCTTTCTCCCCTCGCCACTAAATTTTATCAATTTTGACTCCTAAACAACCTGTTGACATGACAAAAACATAACAGAAAGAAAACTGAATTTTAAACATATAATGAAGTTCAAAAGACATAGAATTCTATAAAGGTTTTCATGCTCTTCGTTCCTAACCAAAACTTTAGTTTCTTAAGAGGCATCAACAGTCCATATTCATAAGGATGCAGTGAAACAGGCATGTTCATACACTGTTCAGTTCAGTTCAGTAGTGTCCGACTCTGTGACCCCATGAATTGCAGCACGCCAGGCCTCCCTGTTCATCACCATCTCCTGGAGTTCACTCAGACTCACGTTCAAAGAGTCCATGATACCATCCAGCCATCTCATCCTCTGTCGTCCCCTTCTCCTCCTGCCCCCAATCCCTCCCAGCATCAGAGTCTTTTCCAATGAGTCAACTCTTTGCATGCGGTGGCCAAAGTACTCGAGTCTCAGCTTTAGCATCATTGCTTCCAAAGAAATCCCAGGGCTGATCTCCTTCAGAATGGACTGGTTGGATCTCCTTGTAGTCCAAGGGACTCTCAAGAGTCCTCTCCAACACCACAGTTCAAAAGCATCAATTCTCTGGCACTCAGCCTTCTTCACAGTCCAACTCTCACATCCATACATGACCACAGGAAAAACCATAGCCTTGACTAGATGGACCTTAGTCGGCAAAGTAATGTCTCTGCTTTTCAATATGCTGTCTAGGTTGATCATAACTTTTCTTCCAAGGAGTCTTAATTTCATGGCTGCAGTCACCATCCACAGTGATTTTGGAGCCCCCCAAAATAAAGTCTGACACTGCTTCCACTGTTTCCCCATCTATTTCCCATGAAGAGATGGGACCAGATGCCATGATCTTCCTTTTCTGAATGTTGAGTTTTAAGCCAACTTTTTCACTCTCCTCTTTCACTTTCATCAACAGGCTTTTTAGTTCCTCTTCACTTTCTGCCATAAGGGTGGTGTCATCTGCATATCTGAGGTTATTGATATTTCTCCTGGCAATCTTGATTCCAGCTTGTGCTTCTTCCAGCCCAGCATTTCTCATGATGTACTCTACATATAAGTTAAATAAGCAGGGTGACAATATACAGCCTTGATGTACTCCTTTTCCTATTTGGAACCAGTCTATTGTTCTATGTCCAGTTCTAACTGTTGGTGGTAACATAAAATATATGTTTCTATTTCTGGAAACAATTTGGTAACTTAAATCAAGTATATTAAGTATTTGTAATCTTAGACCTTATCCCTTGTCATGCTATCCAAGAGAATGTTAGATTGCTCAAAGGTTTATGTAGAAGGGTGTTCATCACAACATATTCATAACAGAAGAAATCTAGAAACAATGGAAATGATAAAGATAAGATGATCAAAATAATATCAAACATCAATAAGATGTAACTTTAGAAAGATACTAAGTATATTTTTAAATATGCTTAGTAAGTATACATGTTTACATTTATAAATTATAAATTATCTAAAGAAAAATTCCGATTTTTAAGAAACAAAATAGTTTATCTGTTTAGAAAAAAAGGCTGCAAAGAAATATATTTTTAGAAAGTCAAGTGGTGGAATTTATTCATTGTTTAAAAATATCTGTTGGGCTCCCTTTACGTGCCAAGCACTGTTATAGGCACAGGGGATGCAGCTGCTACACTAACCAGCTTTCAAGACAGTCTTCAACGATCCTCACCTAGAGTTCAGCTCCTTTTGTAGTCTCCTCCACCAAATAGGGCCAGCAGGGGTAACTGTAAAAATTCAGTGGAAGCAAAGGTGTACAACTTCTGAGTCTAGGGCATAAAAGATATTGCAGTTTCTCCCTTGCTTTCTTGGGTCATTCAGTCGGGACCAGCCCGCTTCCACAGCAAAGGACACTCAAGTAGTCCAGCAGAGAAGTTCAGGAGGGGATGTGGGGCAACCTGGTAATAGCCAGCACCAGCTTGCACCCATGTGAGTTGCTTTCCAAGAAAACCCTCCAGTCTCAGCCAAGCCCTCAGATGCCTGTAGCCTTGGCCAATATCTAACTGAATCTCGTGAAAGACCCTGGGCGAGAACCATCAAGCCAAGCCTCTCACAAATTCCAAGCCCACTGAAATCATGAGAAAATAAATGAAGACTCTTTTTGGAGCAACTCAATTTTGGAGTGATTCATTATGCATTAGAGAATTAATACAGCAGCACACAAAACCAGATAAAATGCTTTGCCTTTATGGAGCTCACATTCTAGCAGGAGGAGACGGGTAACAGGCAAAGTAAACAAACATATGGGATCCTATGTGGTGATAATAGATGGTGGAGAAGGAGGGCAAGGATGTAGGAGGCCTTGGAATTTTACAGAGGTAGTCATGAAGCCCTCACTGAAATCAAGGGCATATGAGAGAAAACAGGAAAGAGGTTCCCAGGTGGCACAGAGGTAAAGAACCCACCAGCCAATCCAGGAGACGCAGGAGTTGGGTGATTTCGCTCTCTGGGTTGGGAAGATCCCTTGGAGGAGGAAATAGGAACCCACTCCAGTATTCTTGCTGGAAAATCCCATGGACAGAGGAGCTTGCTGGGCTACAGTCCACAGGGTCACCATGGGTTAAACATGACTGAGTGACTGAACACAAACTCAAAGAGGAGAGGGAGGAGCTTTCCAGATATTTAGTGGGTGAGCACTCCAGGCACAGAAGAAAGCGTTCAGGGTTCAGGGGCGGGGTGAGGAGGTGCGGGGAGGAAGGTTGTCAAATAGGGCCTCACTGGCCATTTTAAGGGCTTTGGCCTTTACCCCGACTGATGTGGCAAATACTGGAACTTCTGAGCTAAGGAATGACACGATCTGATTAACAGCTTGGCAGGATTCCTTTTGAGGTGGATAGAGATTACGGCAGGGGAACCAGTTAGGAAGCTATTACACTAATCCAAACAAGAGAAAGACCGTGGAGAGTTAAGGCAGAATGCAGTAACTGCTGGCTGTTCACTTCCTTCTTTATGCTTCTCTGAGTTTCCTGAATTTCTACAAGCACTCTTCATGACTTTTCTAATCCAAAAGGATAAAAAGATGTTCATGAAATCCTTACAGTTTTCAATAATGTCTATCTTATTTAACAAAATATAGACAATTACATAATTCTTAGTAGGATTTCAGAACAACATAGTTCTGAACAACACAAAAAAAGAGAGTCAGAAACTGTCAGCTTTAGTCTAGATATGATCTTGGGTGGCCTGGGCCTGCAATGCCTTGGAGCATGGCTGGGGGTCCCAGCCAGAGATGGAGTCTGGGTCACGGCAGCAAAAGCACCAGATCCCAGTGACTAGACTAGCCGTTAGTGACAAGGGCCCCGGCCCTCTGGCGCTGCAGAAGAGAACTTCCACAGAGACAGAAAGTGGTGAAGCAAGTATTGATTAGGAGGAAAAGTACAGTACGTAAGGACAGACCCATGGGCAGACTCAGAGACGGTCCCGAGCTGTGCCCTGGCGGCCATTTAAATCAGTTACGTGCGGCCTTTCTTCCAGATTTCCTCTGGCCACACACTTTGATTTGCCTGGGTTTAGCACTGGGCATAGCAAACACCCTCTTCCAACAACACAAGAGAAGACTCTACACATGGACATCACCAGATGGTCAATACCAAAATCAGATTGATTATATTCTATGCAGCCAAAGATGGAGAAGCTCTATACAGTCAACAAAAAACAAGACCAGGAGCTGACTGAGGCTCACATCATGAACTCCTTATCACCAAATTCAGACTCAAATTGAAGAAAGTAGGGAAAATTGCTAGACCATTCAGGTATAACCTAAATCAAATTCCTTATGATTATACAGTGGAAGTGAGAAATAGATTTAAGGGCCTAGATCTGAGAGAGTGCCTGATGAACTATGGAATGAGGTTCATGACATTGTCCAGGAGACAGGGATCAAGACCATCCCCATGGAAAAGAAATGCGAACAAGCAAAATGGCTCTCTGGGGAGGCCTTACAAATAGCTGTGAAAAGAAGAGAGGCGAAAAGCCAAGGAGAAAAGGAAAGATATAAGCATCTGAATGCAGAGTTCCAAAGAATAGCAAGAAGAGATAAGAAAGCCTTCTTCAGCAATCAATGCAAAGAAATAGAGGAAAACAACAGAATGGGAAAGACTAGAGATCTCTTCAAGAAAATCAGAGATACCAAGGAAACATTTCATGCAAAGATGGGCTCCATAAAGACAGAAATGGTATGGACCTAACAGAAATAGAAGATATTAGGAAGAGATGGCAAGAATACATGGAAGAACTGTACAAAAAAGATCTTCACGACCCAGATAATCATGATGATGTGATCACTCATCTAGAGCCAGACATCTTGGAATGTGAAGTCAAGTGGGCCTTAGAAAGCATCACTATGAACAAAGCTAGTGGAGGTGATGGAATTCCAGTTGAGCTGTTTCAAATCCTGAAAGATGATGCTGTGAAAGTGCTGCACTCAATATGCCAGCAAATTTGGAAAACTCAGCAGTGGCCACAGGACTGGAAAAGGTCAGTTTTCATTCCAATTCCAAAGAAAGGCAATGCCAAAGAATGCTCAAACTACCGCACAATTGCACTCATCTCACATGCTAGTAAAGTAATGCTCAAAATTCTCCAAGCCAGGCTTCAGCAATATGTGAACCATGAACTCCCTGATGTTCAAGCTGGTTTTAGAAAAGGCAGAGGAACCAGAGATCAAATTTCCAACATCCGCTGGATCATGGAAAAAGCAAGAGAGTTCCAGAAAAACATCTATTTCTGCTTTATTGACTATGCCAAAGCCTTTGACTGTGTGGATCACAATAAACTGTGGAAAATTCTGAAAGAGATGGGAATACCAGACCACCTAACCTGCCTCTTGAGAAATCTGTATGCAGGTCAGGAAGCAACAGTTAGAACTGGACATGGAACAACAGACTGGTTCCAAATAGGAAAAGGAGTACGTCAAGGCTGTATATTGTCACCCTGCTTATTTAACTTATATGCAGAGTACATCATGAGAAACGCTGGACTGGAAGAAACACAAGGTGGATTCAAGATTGCCGGAGAAATATCAATAACCTCAGATATGCAGATGACACCACCCTTAATGGCAGAAAGTGAAGAGGAACTAAAAAGCCTGTTGATGAAAGTGAAACAGGAGAGTGAATAAGTTGGCTTAAAGCTCAACATTTAGAAAATGAATATCATGCCATCTGGTCCCATCACTTCAGGGGAAATAGATGGAGAAACAGCGGAAACAGTGTCAGACTTTATTTTTTGGGGCTCCAAAATCACTGTGGATGGTGACTGCAGCCATGAAATTAAAAGACGCTTACTCCTTGGAAGAAAAGTTATGACCAACCTAGATAGCATATTCAAAAGCAGAGACATTACTCTGCCGACTAAGGTCCGTCTAGTCAAGGCTATGGTTTTTCCTGTGGTCATGTATGGATGTGAGAGTTGGATTGTGAAGAAGGCTGAGCGCCGAAGAATTGATGCTTTTGAACTGTGGTGTTGGAGAGGACTCTTGAGAGTCCCTTGGACTGCAAGGAGATCCAACCAGTCCATTCTGAAGGAGATCAGCCTGAAGATTTCTTTGGAAGGAATGATGCTAAAGCTGAAACTCGAGTACTTTGGCCACCTCATGCAAAGAGTTGACTCACTGGAAAAGACCCTGATGCTGGGAGGGATTGGGGGCAGGAGGAGAAGGGGACGACTGAGAATGAGATGGCTGGATGGCATCATGGACTCGACGGACCTGAGTCTGAGTGAACTCCCGGAGTTGGTGATGGACAGGGAGGCCTGGCATGCTGTGATTCAGGGGGTCGCAGAGTTGGACACAACAGAGCGACTGAAGTGAACTGAGGAAGTGTCGTTTCTCGTTCACTTCAGAGTGTTACTGATTCTTATCCTACAGATATTTCCAGGAAATCTGACCTTGACAAAAAGATGGAAGGTCCTGTCTGCTCTACTTTATTATATAGAATATGTTAGGCTTCCCTTGTAGCTCAGTAGGTAAAGGATCTGCCTGCAGTGCAAGAGACCCGGGTTCCATCCCTGGGTTGGGAAGATCCCCTGGAGAAGGAAATGGCAACCCACTCCAGTATCCTTGCCTGGAAAATCTCAGGGACAGAGGAGCCTGATGGGCTAGTCCATGGCGTCGCAAAGAGCCAGGCATGACTTAGTCTGAAAATAACTTCTTCTGTCACTGAGGGTTTAAAGGATGAAAAGACTGTATTCCTATAATCAGTCAAGAAACTTTTCATGACAATTAATTGGTTCCTCAACAAGAAACGCAGATTTCATTGAAGGGTAGCTTTCAGTACTGGAGAGGGAAGTACCCACTCCAGTGTTCCGGCCTGGAGAATCCCACGGTCACGACGGGGCGGTCTCCCTTCACTTTTGCTGCACGGCCTGTTTACTTTCCTGCGCGTTTGCTGTACTGTCAGAAGTTCTCATCTGACTGAGGAAAGCACTTCAGCTGCGGCTCATCACAGTCCTCCCCAGCGCTAGCCCTGGATCCGCTCAGACCCTGGGCGCTCTGCGCCGCCCAGCGAGCCTGGGGCGCCCCCAGCGGCGTGCGGCGCCGCGGCCCGGGAGCGCAGCCCGGCCAGCCCGCAGGACGCGGCCGAGGGCCGACCCCTGTGAGACAGCCCGCGCGGCTCTGGGGACCAAGACGCGCTCCTGGCTTCTGTACGCGAGCCTGCGCGAGGAGCTCGAGGCGCGCTGCGTCTTCCGTGTCTCCCTGAGCAGAGCTCCTCAAGGCAAAGGCGGGCCACACGCGATACCATGCGGGACTTCACACGGCGGGCGGGACTTCGCGCAGCGTGCGAGGCTGCGAGGCGTTCAGGGGGCGGAGCTCCGCGGCGGTGACGGCCCTATGGGCGGTCCTACGTCTAGTGGGTGGGAACCAGCGTGGGCGGAAAGGGCGGGGCTTCTATTCGTCTACAGACCGAGCTGTGGGACGGGACCGCGCTCTGTTGGGGAACCGCGCTCTGTGGGCGGGGCTTGCCTATGTCCAGCCACCGAGCTCCTGGACGGGACCACGCTCTATGGGCGGGGCTTACCTCCATCTCCCCTCCCCCAAGCTCTGCGACGGAACCACGCTCTGTGGGCGGGACTTCGTCCGGGGGCGGAACCGCAGCCCTGAGGAAGCCCTTTGATAGGCCCTCTCACCCCGGAACTTCCGGGTCTCGCGCGTGCAGATGGCGTCACCTGGAACCTGAGAGGCTACGCGAGGGTGTCGGAGGCCTGGAGAGAGGTTAGTGAAGGACACTTTCCGGGCGCTAGCGCGAAGCTTCGCGGGGCTGGGGCGGGCCTTGCGGGCCGCTGCTGTCTGGAGGTCGGCTCGGTCGCTCGCTGCCTTGGGCGGCTGTCCTCGGCCGCCGGCCCGCGGGTCAGGCTGGAAGCCGAGTCCTGGGCCCTCAGCCCGGGGCGGGGGACCAGTGTACAGTCGTTGTTTTGTCATTCGTTTCCACGGGGTCGTCACGAGCGATTGTTTTCGCCCTGCCCCATGCTAGCTGTCACCTTCTGCACGAGCCTTCCCCGAGTCCCCAGGCTCGTTGGATCTTTCCGTTTGCTCACCCCGCTTTATGCTGCCAGTCTCCGCCCCTGTCTGTGTGTCTTGTGTTTGTATGTTTCATATGATGCATGAGTTCTGTACCGCACTTGGCACATAGTAATTGGTTAATGAATGATCGGATTCTCGTTATTTATTGGAAGAATTTTAGATTAATTTGGGGTGACTTTCTATGTGTATTTTGTGCTTCTATAATACGTATTTTCTGTGTGTTCTTTTTTTTAAATTAGGAGTACCTATTAGGGTTCGGGAAGCTTTGCCGTTTCTGTTGTTTTCTAAAGTTTGACATTGAAGGAGAGATACAATGTGAGCAAAGGGAAGAAAGGAAGAATGTTCAGAGTCTTCAGAGATTAACTAGTATTCTAAGGTGGCTACAGAGATATAGCAGAGGATACCTTTGACACATTTATGCTAGAGTCAGGTTTCCTGCAACATGTCGGACAGAGAATATTGCTTCTTGTGGGTTGGAGAAGCCACTGAAGGATTTTAACATTGTGTGTGTGTGTTAGTCGCTCAGTCGTGTCCGACTCTGCGACCCCATGGACTGCAGCCTACCAGGCTCTTCTGTCCATGAGGTTTTCCAGGCAAGGATACTGGAGTGGGTTGCCATTTCCTTCTCCAGGGGGTCTTCCCAACCCAGGGATTGAACCCGGGTCTCCTGCACTGCAGGCAGATCCTGTATTGACTGAGCTACATTCATTTTGTACCACTGTGCAGGATAGACTTGAATGCATATGGCTTAAGCCAGGGCTTGACAGTCTTTCTTTAAAGGGCCAGATAGGATGGATTTTTGGCTTTGCAAGCCACAGTTGTGGCAGGAAAGCAGCCACAGACAATACGTACATAATTAAATGGACAGAGCTGCATTCTAATAAACAGTCACTTACAGAGGCAGGTACCTGACCTGATTTGGTCTGTGGGTAAAGTTTGTCCAATCCAGAGTCTAACCAAATAGTCCTAGGGACTAAAGCAATAACCTAGTCCTGAACTAGGCAGTACTAAATCGTGGTTTTGTGTTTCATTTTCATGTATATGTGAGGCCATGTCACATAATGAGAGCTCAGGATCTAGTCTTCTGGCTTTGAATAGTGGCATCCCATGACTACTAACAGTGTGACAGTGGGTAGATTAACTTCTCTTTGCATCAGTTTTTTTATCCATAAAATGAGGATGAAATTGTACCTCCTGTAAAGTAATTTTGTAATAAGTAAATTAGTTAAAAAGCACATAAAATGTTAGCATAGTGCTTGTGGAATTGCTCAGTTGTGTCTGACTCTTTGCGACCCCATGGACTGTAGCCCACCAGGCTCCTCTGTCCATGGGATTTTCCAGGCAAGAGTGCTGGAGTGCATTGCCATTTCTAACTATTCATATTTTTGAAATTGTTTCTCACATGCCTTGTTAAAGATAGGTTTGAGAGATGTTTCTCAACATCAAAAGTAGAATTTATAGGCTTAGTGAGTTTAGCTGTAGAACAAAGATACATCTAAAGTTTTTAGGCAAGAGCCATTCACACAGAAGTGATGAAGTCATGAAAGTAAGGCTGGGATTTGGATGTGCGAGAGGAGCTGGGGCTTCCCTGGTAACTCAGAGGTAAATCTTCCTGCAGTGCAGGGGACAAGAGTTCAATTTCTGGGTTGGGAAAATCTGGAGGAGGGCATGGCAACCATCTCCAGTATTCTTGCCTGGAGCATCCCATGGACAGGATTCTGGAGGGCTGCAGTCCATGGGGTTGCAAAGATACGACGGAGCGACTGACTCTGAGGAGGTACACACAGGAGTGAAAATGGGGCAAGTGGGAAGGAATGAAAGAAGGAAGGAGCGTCAGCCTTAGAGTGTGGAGGGACCCAGGGGAAACCAGTATGTGACTGGCAGAAGGACGGGTGGTGGTGGTTAGCACTGCCAGATGCCACAGAAAGCTGAAACCCAACTGTTGTCTTGGTAATACTACTTAATGTGTCTAACTGGCAGAAATTAATGTGGAACCTCTTACAGTCCAGGTGCTGGAGATGCAGCAAAGAATTAGATACTCTCTGCACTCAAATAGGAGAATCTGTAGGACCAAAAGACATGGAATTTAATACAAGTAGCAGTTTTAAAAATAATCAGGAGTAAGGTAGATCTTCTTAATCGGTACCTTTACTTCCTAAATTTTAATTGATTTACAGTTCATAAATATGGGCAACTTAATTGAGCTCTTTTTTTTCTTAGACAATGGCCAAGAACAAACTAAGAGGGCAGAAGTCCAGGAATGTGTTCCACATAGCCAGTCAGAAAAGCTTTAAGGTTAAAAATAAAGCAAAACCAGTCACCACTAATCTTAAGAAGGTAAGTATCACTTAAGCACTGACTTTACTGTCTACAGGCAAAGCATAACGGCAAAGCTGCTGGAAACCTGCATGTTAATATTTAAAACAGGTTCTTAGTTTTCCTACAAAAGCAAGATGATTTTAAGTATTTGTTTTAAAAAGAAAAATGAAGAAAAGTACCCTCCCTTTCTTGTACCCAAATGTGCAAAAGGAAAACATTTTAACTGCAAATGTATGAGGCTCCAAGTAACAGTTAATTCTCAGAGCATGAAAATCATTAACAAAAAAAATGTTATGGAAAAGTTCTCTCTAAACTCATATATATTCAGGAAGCCCTCAGCAGAGCCAAGACATGGACTGTCAGTCAGCACCCATTCTTTTTCTCCTCAGTTAATTCTTACTCTTCTGTGGAGATACCTAGAACTCAAATAAAAACCTGAAAATAGGAGACAAAAAGAGGTGCTTTATCTTCTTTTCAAAATATTTGGGGAATGAGAAATTTCTTCAGGTAGATGCCTTAAGATGATAATTCAAGGAAATGTTTTCAAGCTTAAGTACTAGATGGAGTCAGCTCTCAAGGACTTACTAATTATCTTTAACTGTCCAAAGAAACGTAACATTTTATCTTTCTGTCTTCATGAACTAGATGAATTAAACTTTTTGGTGGAGCAGTTTCGTGTCTTTGGAAATGCTAAAAGGGAAATAGAGCTGAATGATATGCCTGGAGTTTGGGGGTGACAACTGTAGACAGAACTGTCTTCACGGTTGATGGCTGAAGCCACGACCTGAGCGACAGCAGCTGGTGACCCAGGAGCAGCGAAGCGCTGGGCGCAGCAGCACGCTCTAGGCTGAAGAGTAGCGAGTGCAGAGGCCTCCAGCTGGGGAAGCGCCTGGTGTATTTGAGAAAGATTACTTTGTTTAGAGAGGAAGTCCCAGAAACTGTAGATGCTACTGGAAGAGACCTGTGGGTAGGCAGCCTGGTTGAGAAAGTATCAAATAATCTTCTCAGGAAGTTGCCTAACTTACTAGGATAAAATTGCCAGGCAGCACATAAAAAAGGTAAATTGAAGTTGGTGGAAATGAATTTACACAAAGCCAGGTGGCCAGTTGTGACTTGCTGCAGCTTCCGTTTTAGGCTCGAAAAGGCTGATGGTTGAGTTTAACCAAGTTGCCACTCTAGTCTGATCAAGGGAAAGGCAAAGAGTTAAGAGGGTGTAAGGAGTGACTGATGAGTGGTCATGGGATCTGGGTAGGCTAAAGGAAAAAGTGGAGGTGGAAAATGTGAACAGTAGTGAGCTTAGAAAAGGTTTCAGTGAGCGTTAAGAATCACTAATAAACTAAGTGAACTAGAGGGGCAGGAGGCGGGGCAGCCTAAGGCACCGGATGGCAGTGATGGCAAGGGAGGTCAGTGGAAGGATCTCTGGAGATGAGAACCTGAAAAGATTAAGCAGCCATCGGATAGGTTCTTGTTGAGGCCACTCAGCAGTGGTGCCGGCACGAGGGGGTCAGTGAGCCAATGTTTAAGATCTTTCACAAAGGAGTAAGTAACCATGGTTTAGGTGGGTGACAGTAGTCAGGATGTCCTTGCGCGTACAGTGCAGAGGAGCTGAGGTTCTGAGGGAGAAACGGTCGGGGCGCAGCAGTGAATGGAAGCCACCCCTGCCCTGTAGACTCAGGGATGGAGGGCTGCACAGGCCACTGTTCTCAGGGACTGCCAGGCGCTGCCGTCAAGGAGGACTTGGAGAGGCGCTGTTGGGACTCCGGAAGGGTTCTATCCAGGGTCTTCATTTCACAGATAAGAGCTGGTAGCGTCATAGCCTGGAAAGATTACAGGCATGTGTTTTGGCCTGCTTATACCAGGAAAGTCAAGGTAGAAGGTATAGCTATGTAATTCTTTTTTTTTTTAAACAGAAGTTTTTGTCTAAAGTGTCTCAATAAGACTGTAAAAATTTTAGTGTGAATTGTCTGTACAAATTGGTAGGATGGATAAGAGTTTATAGATTTGGGGGTTTAATAAGATTAAAGTTGCCTATATGTTATCTGTAATGGTTTTAAGATCACGAATTACTGCTCTTTTTCCTTTTTTTAAAAGATAAACATTATGAATGATGAAAAAGTTAACAGAGTGAATAAAGCTTTTATAGATATACAGAAGGAACTGGCAAACTTCTCAAAAGGCCTTTCCCTTGAACCTCTGCAGAAGCAACTGGTGAGTAGAAATCACTTGCTTTTGTTCTGGCTAATAAATTAAATTCCAAATTTTCAAAGCCCATATTGATTGTAATTTTTAGTAGTTGGCTCTGTAGTATGTATAGCACATTCAGACTTTAAAACATTGAGTCTAAATATGGGAATTTACTGTTCTACTTCCAAAAGTACAACTGGAAGAAACTATATTGGATAATAGATTATATGTCAGTAGACTGTGTCATTTTTGTTTGCAGTTGTTATCTGAATTTTTAAATGTAATTTCTTCCCTCTAGATATCTCAGCAGTGTCACAAAAACGCACCAGTTAATGTTGATGAAGCTACAAGACTAATGGCTCAGTTGTAATATACCAATGATGCATCAAATTTCCTAAAAAGAAAAATAAATTTAATCTTTTATACAATTTTATTTTAAAAAATCTTGTTAATGTACAGGCATTGGCACATTTTAAAAACAAACTACATAAACAGATCTTTCCTATAACCTAGGAAAGTGGAATGTCAGAAGTCAACAAAATGTGATAAACTTAAAGTGCTAAAACAGAAGGCACTTCACAAACTCTGTTCACTGAGACAGTTAATATACCCTAGTTTACACCCTTCACTTTACAAGTGGCAGTGAATATCTGGCCTGGAGGACACAAAGAAACACGGACAGTCTTGTGGCAGTAAACGTGGAAGACAGAACAAGTGACGAGCCCTTGGCCAACTTTTTTGTTTTTCATGACCTGAAGTCTGCTTTAACTTTCTTCTCATATAAGGAAAAAAAACAGAAGGGTTCAGAATGGGAAGAAAAGTTGAAATTTCAGAAAATAATTACTTGAGGGTGGAGGGTTGGTGGATGTGAAATCATTTTTTCTCCTGAAACAGTCAGAATCCTTTGTTTTTATGGTTGAAGTTTTGTGAAGCAAAAAGAAAGTATTAGGGAAGAACATTTCAGAATCAGTGAACTAAAAGGTGTTACATTCATTATTTTAAATACTTAGGTTATTAAGAAGTCTAAAATGTTACACAGTTAGAGGTAGATAACAGTCCCAAGTTTCCATGGAATCTAATAATTTAGTATCTGGACATCAAACAGATCACAGACGCCTTCATTATCATCTAAATTAAAGTTGTAGTCATCTGCTGGGGTCGGAGAAAGCCGTAAGAGCGGAAACACTGCAAGCAAAAACACAAATGCAGTGTTAAAGATGGTTTCTGCACACAGGTAATGATGTCTAAGATAAACACTACCAAAACATCAAGCCAAGTCTTTTAGATCATCATGCCACTCATAAATTCTAGAAAAGCATTATAAAATTAGTTATTTTTTTTAACTACTTACCATCAGAAGACATTAACTCATCAATGATATCTCCACTAATAGATCCTGCTGGAAAAAGAAATGTGATGGAAGTTTTTTTACATTTCTTTTTATATATTTTAACAGCAAAAAGAACAAATATGGTCTAATTCCAAAATGGAATCCTAAGGAAAACTAAATACATATATATTTACACAGTCTATGACACAAGCAGTAGTGATACAATTAAATGGAGAGGGAATTGGCGACCCACTCTGGTGCTCTTGCCTGGAAATCCCATGGACAGAAGAGCCTGGCGGCTACAGTCCACGGGGTAGCAAAGAGTTGGACACGACTTAGCAACTAAACAACAAAATGTAATTAAAGACAGGATCTGTTTTAAAATTTTCCTCATATATTCCAGTGCTAGGCACATAGACACAAAATTACTACGTGTTGATTAGGTTTACTATTTTGCCTCCTATACTAGGTAAAAATAACATCACAACTGAGAGATTCAGAAATGCTTCCTAACTTGTCCAATGTAGTCTTCATATTTTCTCCTCTGCTTCTGAAAACAATGGCTCTGAACTCACCTGAAGACAAGTCTGTGGCCGGCGTGTGCTGAAGAGTCTGGCTTCGTTCAGAGACAGCTGGCTCAGGCAGGCTCTGAACGGCCGTGCTGGGCTTGTTGGAGGCACTGGGGTGGGGGGCTGAGAGGGAGGCTGCGTGAGGTCGTCTGGTGGGGGCACTGGGAAAACCACAGGCTTAGATGAGCTGGACTCTTTATTTATAAGCAGCACGTGGATAGGTCCTGAATGACTCTTCAGATTGATCTGGTATTTCTTTTGTCCATTCTGACCCTTTGAAGTTATTGGGCATAAACAAATGAACAACGGTCAGCATCTCTAACCAACGTGAAACACTAAACATGAGGCGGGCAACTACTGTATCCTGCTTCTCTGGTATGCATTCTATTCTTGAGAGTTTTGTGTTGAAGCTCCAACTAAAAATCTTTATTTACTTAAAATAACTAATGGAACATCCATACAAAATGGAACTCTACTTAAAAAAAAAAACTAATGGAACATCCATACATGATGGAACGCTATGTAACCTTGTTCTGTTTTTTCCAAGTCTACTATAAATGTGTTATATTTTCATTTAAAAAAAGCAAAGCTATAAGGACTAACTAAATACAAGTCGTTAAGTCAAAATAGTGTAGCAACTAGGAGTAGAATGGGATATGGAGGACTACAAAGCCCCTGACCCTAGAAAGTAAGCTTTTCTCAAACAGTGGTCACCAAAACCTCCCAGCGGCAGAGTGCTGGGAGGCATCTATTTCTGCTGTAATGACACACTCCGTGCTCAGCAGCGCTCAGAGCATTCCCCTCAGCTGTGGAATGGCATGTCCTTTGGTGGCGGCAGTGATGCTTATGGTGGTCATCTCAACATGGGGTCTTAAACGGCAAATATCACAAGGCAAAATTTGTTTCCATTCAGCAAAGCACAAAGACAACTGATTTTTCCCACAGAGATATAAATGTAACCCCCCTCCATTTCAAAAAGGTAATTTGTATCCTGAGGCTTCAGAAACTATAAATGCCTAAATACAGACTTCTAGGATAGCTGGGAGAAGCAAAGGAGGTAATAGGAGATAACAGTAATATTTTTCTACCTTTTCAGATTGTTAGTTTTCAAAACTGTTTTAGGAATTTGAAAACGAAAATCATGAAATTTATATTAGCATAGAGTCAACAGTTATCTTTGACTTAAAAGACCTAATTGAAAGCAGTTATATTATTGTTGATATTTAAAGTGAACTTTTTCAGGATTGTTATATTGGCTATAGATTGGTCAAACTGATTTTTTAAGGTTATTGACTGTATCATCACTCATTCCTTGATGTCTTCTAGCGCAAATGAGATTTTTTAAAAACTAATATGTTCACTGATCAGTCATATCCATAATTTTGCAAAGTACTGAAGACATCTGAATTCAGATATGAATACTTACAGACAGCTTAAAAGCAGTAACTTGAAAGCGTTTACCATTAGCTCATGTTCAGCTCCAGAAAATGTCCCTTGTGACTCAGCAGATCCATTTTAACAAAAGCTATCCTACATACGTACCATTTCTGGAATAGGTACCTCCAGTTGTGTACCAGAAGGTGCTTGAATGGCCAAAAGTGTATCACCTAGTCAAAAAAAATTAAGAAAGATTTTTACATTTTAGGAACACTACTCATCTTGCAATACCTCAGCCAGGAGAGTGGGCTGTGGAGTCAGAATGCTCGGACTTGGTGACCTTGGGCTCTGGTTCCTATTCTGTAACATGGAGGTGACACAACTTACTGCGAAGGGTTTTGAGGAGTAAATGAGGTATCTGTCAGTTTTAGATACAGAGATACAGATATTTCTAATGTCATTTAAGCCTCAGGGGCTTTCCTGGTGGCTTAGATGGTCAAGAATCTGCCTGCAATGCAGGAGACCTAGTTTTCACTCCTGGGTCAAGAAGACCCCTTAAAGAAGGGAAAGGCAACCCACTCCAGTGTTCTTGCCTGAAGAATTGCACACACAGAGGAGCCTGGTGGGCTACAGTCCATAGGGCCACAAAGAATCAGACATGAGTGAGCAACTACATGCACACACGTGTTAGTAGTTCTTAGAACAGGGTAAATGTATTCACTCTACTCTCATTAACAAATTCTGCTCAAGTTAATTTTGCTTTCACTCAGCTCCTGTCATGTCTGAGACTCTCAAAACTTCCTTTTAGCCTTAGTTAAATAACACTGTTAAGTATTTATACTACTTAAATTGGTATGATACAGTGAAATCTTAAGCTTAACATGAACTTTTGAAGCCAGATTCTACAGCAGTATCTGCTTGGCTGAAGATTAAGAATATGTCCCCAAACTTTCTTTGAAAGCTTGGGAAATACAGTGACAAAGTAGAGCAGTAAGGCCACATATAAAACCAGCATGGTCTTAGAGTCAGCTTCTACTTGGCAAAGCTGTTTGGCAGATTATTGTTTTGGTGTGTGCATGATACCAGATTGTCCTTTTAATAGCCCATGCATATTTTACTTGTGTTATATATATTATGGGAATTCGGCCCCCACCCCCATTTTAGTTACTCATAGTGGCAAAGATCCTGCCTGCCGATGCAAGAGATGCAAGTTCAATGCCTGGGTCAGGAAGATCCCCTGGAGTAGGAAGTAGCAACCCACTCCAGTATTCCTGCCTGAAATTTCCATGGACAGAGGAGCCTGGTGGGCTACAGTCCATGGGCTGCAAAGCATTGGTAACTAAGCATATCATCTTAAGGGGAAAACATGGAAGCCGGGGATGGAATAAGGTGAGGAATAATTTTCCAGATTATAAATGGATAAACCTTGTGTGTCCTCATGCTTTCTTTGAGCACTTTTTGTGCATTTTTTTTTACCAGCACATCTGCTACATATATTTTCATAAACAGTACCAATGAGAACCATGTTCTAGTTCAAGTTTAGTCATTGACTCTGTGATTCTATGACTCTAAGACTGTTATTTAATCCCTCTCTGTCTTAGCTGCCTCTCCCACACAGAGTTTATACCTACCAAGGCAGGAAATGAAGTGAAAGCTGGGAAAAGCAGTTATTGTCATGAGAACAGAAATGAAAGCAGCCACATAGCACTATAGAGGGAGACCAAAAAACGTCCACAAATCCAGACAGTAACGACTTGAGGTGACTGCATGTGGCATTTTAAATCACAGTACCTAAATACATTGATCAAAGGAAGAACATAAGAAAAAATTTACTAACAGTACTTACCATTAAAACAATTACAGATGTCTTCATGAGTTACATAGGAAAATGTACTGTCAGAGAGTTAAGGAACAACGTTTATATCAAGGCCTGGATATAGAAATTAAGATAACAAATCTGAAGGCCAAAGTGACCAAATGCATGAAGGGACTGTCCCACATTCAGATCAAGAAGAGCACGAGTCTTCTGTCTGAAAAGGCAATCAAATACAGATCCGTAAGAGAAGGATTCATCCTTTGCTCTAAGAAGCCACTCTGGATTTCTGTGTCATCTGAGGACTCTCGGGAGAGGGAAGGAAACACATTCCATGCAGACAGGAGCTTCTGGGGGAAGCCCACTGGTGGGGGAAGATGCTGTCGGTGGGAGTGAAGAGTCAACTACAGAGGTCGAGGCATCGAGACTCTTCCTGGGTCATGGTCTGGGGATCTGGGAGTGCCCGCGATCTTGGCAAGCAGTGCAGCAAAGTGCGTGATCAACTAGTTCAGTGCTTTTTGGAATCTCGGGGCTCCACAAGGCACAGCTGAAGACCCCCATTATTATCAAACTGTTAAGGAGTTCTGATTCTAGAGAGGAAATAACAAATGACATCATGGACTTGTTCACCAAAGACAAGACAACGTGAAAAATAAATTATAGACACAGTCAAAAGTTCATGAGATGTGGTACAAGATAAATGTAGTTAAAATGAGTTAATGTGAGTACAGGTAAGTCACAAATCAACAGTCACATATCTGAAAGAACTCAGTGGTCATAAGGAACACATGGAGTATATCACTAATGTTTTTCCCCAAATATGGTAGATATACCAGCCTTGGGACCCTATGCTCTACTAAAGTACTATCTTTGGGTTAATATGAGGCAGAATGTATCTTGGACTGATTGCAGGCCTGTGATATTTCATTTTCAAACCAAAATTAATTTTTTTAAAAACTTTGAAGAGTTGCTGACTTTTAACCACTTTGAAACACTGAATATTTAGCTTCAGAACAATGATTTAACAACGACCGCCAAATTCGCAGACTCCCTGTAAGCATATGCTAGCTAGCGTACTGTATCCTGTCAATGGGTAGACTAAAGATAGGGGAACTTGCAAGAGACGCATCTGCGTGCTAAGAGATGTACTATATGACTTGCAAAAGTAAAAATTTAAAAATATTCATATAAATTATTAGAAGAATGTTACAAAATTAAAATGTTATAATCCCTTGCAAAACTGAAGTCTCTGAAAACACTAGAATAAAGTAACTGATGTTCAGACTGAAAGAATATATAAATGCATACTATATCTATGTACTGAAAGATTTTAAAGGACTTCTATTTGAAAGGATATCTATTGTTAATGGAGTCGTCCATCACGTTTTTGATGCTTTGCTGCAGCCACACCTTCTGCTGGTCAAGTTCTCTTTCCTTCAGTTCTAGATCTTCAATTTCAGCTTTGAGATATCTCAATCTATCTATGACTTCTTTAGTATTACAGCCAGCACCTACACCTCTTAAAAACATATGAAAATTAATATCCCCAGTATTAGACCCAGGTTAACATCACTTAATTTTTATAGTAAAAATTGTAAAACTCACTGAATATATTTAAAACTAAAATCTTTACACTCTTCTAAAACCATTAACCATTAAAATCTTTAGAAAACTCAAACACCCAAATTACAAAATTCTCAATCTGTCCAGTGTGCTCTTTGTCATCTAGAAGGTCGACTGGTGACTGAGGCACTAAAGGATGCTGGAGTCGAGTGGCCACACTGGTAGTCTCATTACAGGGACTGAGATGTGCGTAAAACAGATTACCATTTTTAGTCTTTTTTTGGGATTTTTGCCTAAAACTGAAAAGTGAAGGATAAGGGGGGCAAATTTGTGGAAAAGAACATGTTTGTCACAGTCAAACATAGAACAGTTAACAAGTGACAACATGCATTTCAACTAATCATTATTTAAAAGTACATATTCTTGTATGTATGAGACTTAGTTCCTGTTTTCAAGGAGTTATATTAGGTGAGTACATAGAACACCCAGGTAAAGAATGATACAGAGTAGGACGCAGTGTGTACCAAGTGAGCAGCTGGAGGAAGACCTGAACCTTGAGAGTGCAAATTCAACAGCGGAGTGAACCAGGAGCCATCCCGTGTCACACAGGAGGGACACAGAAGCCCAGAGGTGGGCCAGGGACACGCGAGGGGCCACGTGACCAGGGTAGACGGCTGGGACAGAGGACTCGGGAGACATACACAGAGACATACACAGCAGTTCACAGAGCACTGAGAATAGAGAGGCAGACTAGAGCGGTTTGTAACTTACTTCCACTGTATACTGTTTTTTGACTTTTTTTCAATTAAGTCAATTCCTTCCAAGACATTGGTGATATCATAAATTCTTCTTTTTTGCCTCACAGCCAAAGTATCTGCAGCCTGTTTAAAAAAGGGCAGGGGGAGGTGAACAAAGAAATAAATTACAGTTCATATTTTAAGGCCAAAAAGGCTTTAGTTATTAAGGTCACAGCATGAGAGCTCAGTCTTAAATTTAACGTGGTCAGTTGCTTGGGAACAATAGCAGGGTATGTGCAAAGCAACCCTCAAACACTGAAAATACCAAAGAAATGATTCCATTTAAAAGCCAGCAGATGTTGGAACGGAGGAAGAAAATGAAAAGGTCATGACACAAAGCCCACGAAAATAAAAGAACACAATGAGAATACTTCATACCACCTTATGGGCTAATCCTTAAGGGGCGCTGCTAACTGTCTGCCCTTGTCACTTCCTATCTTATTTCTCTGTTCATAAACAGTCTTGTTTAAACACAGCTAAGTTACTTTTTTTTTTTGAAACTTTGAAAAATATCTCAGCGATTTTTAAATAATGAAGTCAAGATACTTGGGAGAAAATTCTAAATTATACACACATTGTATAATACCTTGAAATACACAATCTGCATTTTCTAAATTCAATGAAAATAGAGGAATGAATCATGCCATCCCAAAACAAAGCATAAAATTGACAAGAAATAAAAACTATTGCATAAGGTTGTGGTATTAGCAAATACAAAAGCTTGGTAGTGTCACTTACATTAGGTAAGACCAACAAAAATATTTCATGTCATGAATGAATTGAGGAATGCTGTTACAGTGCCTCTAATTAGATCTCACTCACATTTCTGACATTTGTTCCCCACCAGTACAAACAGAACCTCAGAGAAGAGGTTACCTGAAAGCTCTTTTTTCAGAGCAGATTCAACAGACTATTTTGAAGGTGGAGTAACATTTAAGATTCACGGTAGTAACAAAAAAAATACATGTATGTTCTTACTGACAATATTCAGTACATTATCTACAGAATTGAGTCTCAGATGATTAGTTACTGGCTACCCCAGGGTGTCACTAACTGCTTCACTCTATATATAAAGTTCCTCCTACAAAAACCAGGGCAGCATTTTGTTTCCTTCCACGGTGGGGAGCAAGTGTGACCAACAACGGCGCATTCCACAGGCATCTGGAACCTCTAAGTGAGATCTGGTGGTTGTATCACCAGAAACACCAAGTGCCTGCTGCCAACCTCTGAGGTCTTCAGCAGGGAATTCGTGCCCCAGAGAGCGGACCAGAAGGGTGACCGGATGTGGCAGAGAGAAAGAAGGAAGAAGCAGGGCACGAGGCTATTTGAACACCCAGCTCTGACTACTTGGCTCATCTCTTCTAGAAGACAAGAAAACAAAGAGGACTCGCCACAGTTTCACCTATACCCTCTTCACTGTACCCGGCGGTTCCCTCCCTGTCTCATCTACCAGCAGAGTTTCTGTTCTGAGTGCGAGGCTCTCTTTCTCAAGAGTAATCGTCTACCGCAAAGCTAACTGTAAGAATCTTAAGTTGTGAATTCACGTCTCATCTCCCTCTTGAGAAGTAGCCAGAGCACTCCGAGTTCTGCGTCATCGTAGCTATGGACTCACACACCAAAGCCGTTACAACCTTAGCAACAGCTCACCAGGTATGAACCAGGTCACAGAGCTATTCTAGGTCACTAGGCAAAGAGCCATGAGATCTCAAGTTTAGTTCAAAACTTGTGAAAAGTATCTCATTTACAGTTTATTTGTTGTTGCTCAGGCACTAAGTCATGTCCAACTCTTTGTGACCCCATGGACTGTACCCCGCCAGGCTCCTCTGTCCATGGGATTTCCCAGGCAAGAAGACTGGAGTGGGTTGCCGTTTCCTTCTCCATTATTATTTATCACTGCTTAACAATCACAACTCTGGGCGTTGGTAATGGACAAGGAAGCCTGGCATGCTGCAGTCCATGGGGTCGCAAGGAGTCGGACACGACTGAGTGACTGAGCAATTACAAAACTGAATCCCTGATTCCCAAAATGAAGTATCATTTCTTAAAAAGCTATTAAAGCATATAAACATACAAATGACCAAACTTAGAGAGGATCTCCAGGAGGCTTTTATTTTAGCAGCTGCATCAGCTGAAGTCTGGTTCTGCCCAGCCCTGCCACTTCCTGTCTCCAACTGACTTCAGGCTCTTTAAACTTCATTTCCTTGTCATAAAATGGAACAACAACATATGCTGAATTGTGGGGGCTATGCACGATAATCTTTGCACACTGTCCTCTAGGTAATTTATACTTAAATGTTGCTAACAGCCTCATCATCTAATACAGGTTGAAACAAGGGATCAAGGGTAAGAGTTGGTGTGGATATGGACCTATCATATTTTTTACGTAGGGTTTTAAAAAGTTGCATTAAATTCTTAATTTTATTAAGTAATCCAGACCTTTGTATTCATAAACCCATACTATGAATCATCTCCAACTTCATTCATCCTTCAGCTCCCATGGGGTGCCAGGCTTGTTCTGGGTCTTGAGGATACAGTGGTGACACAGAACAATGCCCCTGTCCTCAAAAGAAGGAGGCACTGAATAGTGTATTAATGTAGGTATTGTATTCTCTTAGGAGGAACGCATGTGGGCCGGTACTGTATTTGACAACTTTTCAGAGAAGGGCTCCCTGATAAAGTGAGGCTGAACTGAGGACAGTGACCCCGGGAACACCTGGAAGAGATTCGGGGGAGCACAGGAGGAATTGTGGGAGGGGGAGCAGGAGGCAGGGAGGGAGGCAGCAGGAGGGGAGAGACAGGGAGAGAGACAGAGATGGCAAGGAAGAAAAGGCAGCAGGGCCGTGCCAGCCTCCGTGAGGACCCGCTTTTCCCCCCACCAAGACAGAAAGCCACTGGAAAACTCTGGGCATCGGGAACTTGGCTCAAGGTTTTAAAGGTTCCCTGGGGCTGCTCTGGGTGGAAGCAAGGAAACCAGTGAGGAGGCAGTGGTGACAATCCGTCCAAGAGGTGGGCGTGGAGACTGAGAAACGGCGGCGTCAGGGCCTGTTGTGAAGGTAGGGCAAGTGGGCGATGCTGGGACAGCAGTCGACAGCGACTCTTCCCTTTTCCACGCGGGAGGAGACGGGAAGGCTGCAGGAGGGGCAGGTTCAGAGCGCTGGAAATCAGGAACTCTGCTCCGGCCGTTTTGACACCCCAGGGGAGAAATCAAGACCACTGGACAAGAGAAGTGTGTGGTTAACGGAGAAGTCCCAGTGGAGGTACAGTATCAGGAGTCATCAATAAGTAAGACATTTTAGGACACAGCCTGGCACCCGCTGGATTCGCCTAGGAGGTGAGCACAGGCGCAGAAGACGTCTAAGGGCCAACCCTCGGGTTTGGCAGTGTTTAAGATCCAGGGAATGAGGAGCAGGCTGCCACTGAAGTAAGCAGAGTACGGAGAGTGGGGTCTTGAAAGTCAAGAGTATGCTGGTGTCAAGAGTCAAGCTGGTATGCCCAGTTTCAGAACCAGACTTCAGCTGATGCAGCTGCTAAAATAAAAGCCTCCTGGAGATCCTCTTTAAGTTTGGTCATTTGTATGTTTATATGCTTTAATAGCTTTTTAAGAAATGATATTTCATTTTGGGAATCAGGGATTCAGTTTTGTAATTGCTCAGTCACTCAGTCGTGTCCGACTCCTTGCGACCCCATGGACTGCAGCATGCTAGGCTTCCTTGTCCATTACCAACTCCCAGAGTTGTGAGTGTGAGTGTGTTAAGGGCTGCTGGCAGGGGGAGCCAGTTCACCAAGACTGCACCCGTGGGTTTGACTATGGAGACATCATGGTGACCTTGCAGCCAGTTTTGACAGCAACAGACTCAAAAGCCTTCTTGGAGAGATTAAGACAGAGGAAAGGAAAGTTAGTTCTAATAGGTCTTATAGATCTTCACAGAACTGTTCAACTTCAGCTTCAGTGTTACTGGTTGGGGCATAGACTTGGATTACTGTGACATTGAATGGTTTGCCTTGGAAACAAACAGAGATCATTCTGTCGTTTTTGAGATTGCATCCAAGTACTGCATTTCGGATTCTTTTGTTGACCATGATGGCTACTCCATTTCTTCTAAGGGATTCCTGCCCGCAGTAGTATATATAACAGTCATGTGTTAAATTCACCCATTCCAGTCCATTTTAGTTTGCTGATTCCCAGAATGTCGACGTTCACTCTTGCCATCTCCTGTTTGACCACTTTCAATTTGCCTTGATTCATGGACCTGACATTCCAGGTTCCTATGCAATATTGCTCTTTACAGCATTGGACCTTGCTTCTATCACCACTCACATGCTGAAGCTGAAACTCCAGTACTTTGGCCAACTCATGAGAAGCGTTGACTCATTGCAAAAGTCTCTGATGCTGGGAGGGATTGGGGGCAGGAGGGAAAGGGGACGACAGAGGATGAGATGGCTGTATGGCATCACTGACTAGATGGACGGGAGTCTGAGTGAACTCTAGGAGTTCATGATGGACAGGGAAGCCTGCGATTCATGGGGTCACAAAGAATTGGACACAACTGAGCGACTGAACTGAAAGTTGGAGTGGACAGTTCTCCTGAAGATATTTACCGGGAAGAGGAACAAAGAAGTGGGGCAGCAACTATAGGAAGCTATGGGAGCTCCCCAGGAAGTTTCCACTTTCCTTCATCTCTTTCTTTTTAAAGAGGGAATGGTTTCCACATGTGAGGATGCTGAGAGGAATGACCTGGTCAAGGGGAGAGGGGGATAATTCATGATGCAGGAGAGAGAAGAGACAGCCACCAAAGAGAAGATGGGCAGCGGGACGTGACGAGACGAGCAGAGGCGATCAGCCCTAGACAGTAAGAGGGCATGTTACCAACCAGAGCTCCGCAGGAGTGCGCATGCATGACGGTAGACAGAGTGAGAGGTTATACGACAGTAGATGCGGTGAGAAGTTACATGACAGTAGATAGGGTGAGAAACAACGGCAGATGAGGTGAGAGGTTACATGATGGTAGATATGGTGAGAGGTCACACGACGGTACATACAGTGAGAGGTTATACGACGGTAGAAGAGATGAGAGGTTACATGACAGTAGATAGGGTGAGAAACAACCGTAGATGAGGTGAGAGGTTACACGACGGTAGATACGGTGAGAGGTTACATGACAGTAGATGAGGTGAGAGGCTCAGTTCAGTTCAGTCACTCAGTCGTGTCTGACTCTTTGTGACCCCATGAACTGCAGCACGCCAGGCCTCCCTGTCCATTGAGTCAGTGATGCCATCCAGCCATCTTATCCTGTCGTCCCCTTTTCCTCCTGGCCCCAATTCCTCCCAGCATCAAAGCCTTTTCCAGTGAGTCAACTCTTCCCATGAGGTGGCCAAACTACTGGAGTTTCAGCTTTAGCATCAGTCCTTCCAAAGAAATCCCAGGGTTGATCTCCTTCAGAATGGACTGGTTGGATCTCCTTGCAGTCCAAGGGACTCTCAAGAGTCTTCTCCAACACTACAGTTCAAAAGTATCAATTCTTCAGCGCTCAGCCTTCTTCATAGTCCAACTCTCACATCCATATAGGACCATTGGAAAAACCATAGCCTTGACTAGATGGACCTTTGCTGGCAACGTAATGTCTTTGCTTTTGAATATGCTATCTAGGTTGGTCATAACTTTTCTTCCAAGGAGTAAACGTCTTTTAATTTCATGGCTGCAATCACCACCTGCAGTGATTTTGGAGCCCCCCAAAATAAAGTCTGACACTGTTTCCACTGTTTCTCCATCTATTTCCCATGGAGTGATGGGACCGGATGCCATGATCTTCATTTTCTGAATGTTGAGCTTTAAGCCAACTTTTTCACTCTCCTCTTTCACTTTCATCAAGAGGGTTTTTAGTTCTTCTTCAGTCTCTGCCATAAGGGTGGTGTCATTTGCATACCTGAGGTTACTGATATTTCTCCCGGCAATCTTGATTCCAGCTTGTGTTTCTTCCAGCCCAGCGTTTCTCATGATGTCCTCTGCATATAAGACAAATACGCAGGGTAACAATATACAGCCTTGACGTACTCCTTTTCCTATTTGGAAGCAGTCTGTTGTTCCATGTCCAGTTCTAACTGTTGCTTCCTGGCCTGCATACAGATTTCTCAAGAGGCAGGTCAGGTGGTCTGGTATTCCCATCTCTCACAATTTTCCACAGTTTACACAACAGTAGATATGGTGAGAGGTTACATGACAATAGATAACAGTGAGAAATAACGATGAGAAATAACGGTAAATGAGGTGACAGGTTACACGACGGTAGATGAGGTGAGAGGTTACATGGCAATACATAGTTATAAGATAGTAGATACAGTGAGAGGTTGTATGACAGTAGATAAGGTGAGAGGTTAGGCACCTCCTTCTGGGTGCTTTCCCTCCAGCAGAGAAAGGAGAGAAGTGGCTGAGAGAGGAGAAAGTATGATCCTTGTCTAGGAGAGCCCGAGTAAGCAAGCCTTAGAGCAGCAATGCTGGGCCCCACTAAGGCTCCGTTGGGCTCAGTGAGCCCTGGCATTACTGGGCATTTCCCTGAGGCCCTGCAGACTGCTGGGGCGTTGATGAGGGACAGAGAGAGAACAAAACGGGGGCAGCTTCATCCCATGCTGCCCTGTAGCACTGAATAAATGCCTATGTGTCAAACGCATCAAATTTACTCTCAAAGTTTACATTTAGGGGAGCACAAGCCATAAAGGAAGCATCTACTAGGTGCTTGAGTTTTCAGAACAGACAGACAGAACCCTTTGACACAGACCTTCCCTCCAAATGTAGCTCTTTTTCTAAAAATGTCACCACCAGTAAACAAGTGATACCCATAGCTGGAACAAAATAAGAGCTTGTGATGCTTTTAAGAGGTGGACAAGTCAAACAACCCAGAGAGCTGACAGAGATCACGAGTAAGTGCTAACAGGGCTTCAGGGACATTCTGGCCCCGCCTCCTCACTTTAGCAGACGACTCCAGTAAGACTCCTTGCTAACTCGGGGATGCAGAGATGGCTGCTAGCTCTATTTGCCTTAGGATTAGTTGCAGCTCATTTGCTCAAGGATATTATCCCCATGGAGCCTGACACTGCATTCAAAAGGGCTGACATAAACACAGTAACTACGGAAACGTTCTGTCTTTCAGGCTTTCCATCTGCAAAGCAGAAACTTCACTCTCTTCCAGGACCGCAACTGTTGACACACGTGCACTTGATGTATTAGCTATTGTGCTTCCAAAACTAACATTACAGAGAGGAGGTCCAGATCCAAAAATCAAAACTGTGCAACAGAAACACTACAAAACATCAATTAATATACACACATGCACACAAACATGCAAAAGCGATGGGATCCTGAAAATAAGGTAGGAGGACCTCAAGTGACACATCAAGATGGCTTATAAAATATTTTAATGAGAACTTTTAAAAAACCTGAGCAAATTCATTTTCAGCTGTGCTTGATAATGTTATTTTGCTTTATCTCATGATAAGATTCAGTTCAGTTCAGTTCACTCACTCAGTCGTGTCTGACTCTTTGTGACCCCATGAATCGCAGCCCGCCAGGCCTCCCTGTCCATCACCATCTCTCAGAGTTCACTCTGACTCATATCCATTGAGTCAGTGATGCCATCCAGCCATCTCATCCTTGGTCGTCCTCTTCTCCTCCTGCCCCCAATCCCTCCCAGCATCAGAGTCTTTTCCAATGAGTCAACTCTTCTCATGAGGTGGCCAAAGTAGTGGAGTTTCAGCTTCAGCCTCATTCCTTCCAAAGAAATCCCAGGGTTGATCTTCTTCAGAATGGACTGGTTGGATCTCCTTGCAGTCCAAGGGACTCTCAAGAGTCTTCTCCAATACCACAGTTCAAAAGCATCAATTCTTCGGCGCTCAGCCTTCTTCATAGTGCAACTCTCACATCCATACATGACCACAGGAAAAACCACAGCCTTGACTAGACAGACCTTAGTCGGCAAAGTAATGTCTCTGCTTTGGAATATGCTACCTAGGTTGGTCATAACTTTTCTTCCAAGGAGTAAGCATCTTTTAATTTCATGGCTGCAGTCACCATCTCCAGTGATTTTGGAGACCCCCAAAATAGAGTCTGACACTGTTTCCCCATCTCTTTCCCATGAAGTGATGGGACCAGATGCCATGATATTCATTTTCTGAATGTTGAGCTTTAAGCCAACTTTTTCACTCTCCTCTTTCACTTTCACAAGAGGCTTTTTACTTCCTCTTCACTTTCTGCCATAAGGGTGGTGTCATCTGCATATCTGAGGTTATTGATATTTCTCCGGGCAATCTTTATTCCAACTTGTTTCTTCCAGTCCAGCATTTCTCATGATGTACTCTGCACATAAGTTAAATAAGCAGGGTGACCATATACAGCCTTGACATACTCCTTTTCCTATTTGGAACCAGTCTGTTGTTCCATGTCCAGTTCTAACTGTTGCTTCCTGACCTGCATACAAATTTCTCAAGAGGCAGGTCAGGTGGTCTGGTATTTTCATCTCTTTCAGAATTTTCCACAGTTTCTTGTGATCCACACAGTCAAAGGCTTTGGCATAGTCATTAAAGCAAAAATAGATGTTTTTCTGGAACTCTCTTGCTTTTTCCATGATCCAGCAGATGTTGGCGATTTGATCTCTGGTTCCTCTGCCTTTTCTAAAACCAGCTTGAACATCAGGGAGTTCATGGTTCACGTATTGCTGAAGCCTGGCTTGCAGAATTTTGAGCATTACTTTACTAGCGTGTGAGGTGAGTGCAACTGTGCGGTAGTTTGAGCATTCTTTGGCATTGCCTTTCTTTGGGATTGGAATGAAAACTGACCTTTTCCAGTCCTGTGGCCACTGCTGAGTTTTCCAAATCTGCTGGCATATTGAGCGCATGAGTGCAGCACTTTCACAGCATCATCTTTCAGGATTTGAAACAGCTCCACTGGAATTCCATCATGTTCACTAGCTTTGTTCGTACTGATGCTTTCTAAGGCCCACTTGACTTCACATTCCAAGATGTCTGGCTCTAGATTAGTGATGATAAGATTACTAATTTCAAACACTGTTAAAGATAATTGAGATGTAAAACGTTTGATTTCAACCCACAGTTAAGAAGAATCATTTATAAGCCAGTAATGGGATAATTGTGTAATAGGATCTTTCACAGATATTATCTAATTTAATGTTCACAGCTGCTTTGTAAATAGGTATCATTCTCCCTGTTTTTTAGGAAACAGATTCAGAAGGCTAATGAACAGTCAGATGGAATGTGACATTAATTATACATTTATGAAACAAATTTGTGGCAAAATATTTTCAAATGGGCTATCATTTTAAAAGACTTTAAATACATGTGGTAGACAGTCAAAAGTTCCCGAGCTACACAGATGCACTGAATAGCAATTCAAGTACCACTGATGGTTTCATTCAGAGTACAAAAATGGTCTGAAAAAGCAGAAGGATCTTCATTTCCATGTATTTATTTATTTTAAAATGATGACCAGAAAAATACTGTAAACATATTCCAGACTTCGAGACCATGGCTACCACCTTCCAGAATAGAGGCTGAAAAAATGAAACAGCTCAGGAAAGTGAACTGTTTTAAGAGACTGAAAAAAGAGAGATTACTTAAGGTGGGGGTAAAAAGGACAGAGTTCCTGGAAGAGGCTGCTTTTGTGCTTTGAAGGCATCTGTGGATGTTAAATTAATAAGGAAATTAAACACCACAAAATACCTTACTTACTTTAAGGATACAAACTGCTCCCTCCAGAAACAGCACTAAGCATGCAAGTGTTTTCAATCAGTGACCTTTTCCTGAAGGAATCTCTTCTCAAAGTCTGTGGTGCTTTCACTACCCCAAAACTGCTACTGTATATGATATTTTCAAGTGCACAAGCTTTAATTTTGTTCTAATTCTTAAAATGTTTGAACAGACTATGCATAAGCTTTTAAAAAGAAGCTTAACAGTTCTCAAAAGAAAAAGAAGACAGCTGATAAAATATCTAAGTAGGAAAAGCTGCTAAGACTCAGTCCTAGAGATTGCTCTCCCAAGTCCCCAGCTGCATGCTTTGAAATTCTCATGTATGTTAGTTGTTAAACCAGGAACCAAACTAAGCAGCATCTGCTATTCCACCACTGGGCTCTGCATCTGCATATTTTTTATAACCCTGATGGTTAGTCATGTATGAATGTGACAGTTGGACTATAAAAAAAGGTGAGCACCGAAGAATTGATGCTTTTGAACTGTGGTGCTGGAGAAGACTCTTGAGTCCCTTGGACTCAACCAGTCCATCCTAAAGGAGATCAGTCCTGAGTGTTCATTGGAAGGACTGATGCTGAAGCTGAAACTCCAATACTTTGGCCACCTGATGTGAAGAGCTGACTCATCTGAAAAGACTCAGATGCTGGGAAAGATTGAAGGTGGGAGGAGATGGGGAGGACAGAAGATGAGATGGTTGGATGGCATCACCAACTTGATGGACATGAGTTTGAGTACGCTCCAGGAGTTGGTGATGGACAGGGAGGCATGGCGTGCTGCAGTCCATGCGGTTGCAGAGTCGGACATGACTGAGCGACTGAACTAATGGTTCTAAGTTAGGAACCACAGAAGTGGCAAAGAAGTCAGGGACATGGGCTAGACTGTGAGATAGCAGTTAAGATGTTGAGGAGATTAAATGAGTATATCCAAAACACTTAGGAGAGTGCCTTGCACAAGTATTATATCATGTTAGTCATTATGACTATTATTGATCCAGTTTCTCACTTATAGTAAGAAAATACTGACCTTTGAAAAATGTATCATGGAATGTAAAGATCACTTTTATTTACCTACAACTTTAACACTTCAGAACACAGTCAAGCACAATGAAGTAGAAGGGCAGGCTTCTGTAGAAGCAAAAATAGATGCAAAAACTTGTATTTTACTACTCAAAAAGAGTTCACTCATTTGGATCCTATTTATTCCCTTCCTGTGATTCCTAATGGTGGGGCTATTTAATGTCAATGTGCGTAAGAAAACTGGAAGTACCATCCAGGACACTGGTGAGGAACGGCAACAACCATCAAAGGATGTGGCAGAAATTATAGAAAGGATAAAACACTCACAAAGCAGACAAAGCTGAGCCCACTGGACACAGCAATAATCCACCAGACTTAGAAAAGTTTCGAGGTTATCACCTCTAAACGATACAAAGAATAATATTCATCATGTAATCTGAGTTACACTAAAACTAAGTGCAGTCTTTTCAGCTTTAAATTGCAGACATGTAATGGATTTTGGAAATTTTTCACACCAAAATGGTTAAATGTTCTTCTATAAGAAATGTTAGTAATAGACATAAACCCTTAGCTCATCAGAAAACTCCTGCTATGGACAAAAATCTTATTGTGTAAAGGATAAACAATGGTTTCAGAGTACCTGGACTTGTCACATTCAAGATACACTAGTCAAATTTTAAAATGAACCTAAAAATCTCAAAGGGATTACAGTGCATGTGACCAATGGCTGAGTTACATTCCATTTTCATGTCAGTTTCCTTCGTAACTGTGACCAGCAGCCTATTCTGAAGATCAATTAACCCCCAGTCTCAAATAACGGGATCTGTCTCAAACACAGACACACACACACACACACACACACACACACACACACATATATGCATCAAAATATCAAACATTTCCTTCACCAAAAACTTCTAAATGTCAAATCTATAGAAGAAATAAAAATGAAAAGATAAAGATGAGTATTTCAATAATTAAAACTCACATATAAGAAAGCATTAAAACCACAAATTAAAACAGACAAAAGACACATTTCACACCCCAAAATTAACAGCCTTAAAAAAATTTTCAAAACTTTAAAAAAAGTCAACAAAAGAATAAAGAAATGCAAATTGAAACAATGAAAATACACCTCTATACAAAGACTTGAATCTGAATAAAAGCCCAAATTTGGGAGCAGCAGGTGAATGGGCAGGCAAAGTGAAATATAGCTACAAAACTAAATACCAATCAGGGACAGAAAGAAATGAACTACTGCTACAGGTAACAACAGGCATGAGGAAAGCAGCTCAAGCTGGAGTGCATTCTGTGTGAGTGCATTCCCGTGAAGCTCTGAGTTTTAATCCATGGAAAAGAAAACAGAGCGATGGTCCTCAGTGGGGTGTGGAGGCTGGGGTATGGTTGGCAGAAGGCAAAGGGAGCTGTTTGGGGTGAGGACATACTTTACACCTGGCTGTGGTGGTGGTTACAAGTACAAGCCTTTGTCAGACTCATTGTATCGTACACTTAGAATAGGAGTAGAGAGTCGGACACGAGGGAGTGACTGAACTGAACTGAATGAGTGGAAATCATACCTTTATAAAGCTGACAAAAAAGCAGAGATATTATTATTCGTAACCTTGCAAATCTCCAGAATGTGAAAACATCAGAATATCCCCAGTTATCTACTTGGAAATAGCACTTACAACGTGCCGGGCACTTTCAGCATTTTAAACGTAGAACTCCCTTTAGCCATTAGTATAACAACCATATTCACCATTTTTGTAAAAGCAGAAAGTAAACTCAGTAACTTGCTCAAGGCCACTGAACATGGTAAATAAAGGCAGGATGTAGGCTTCCCTGGTGCCTCAGAAGGTAAAGAATCTGCACTGCAGGAGACCTGTGTTTGATCCCCGGGTCGGGAAGATCCCCTGGAGGGCATGGCAACCTATTCCAGTGCTCTTGCCTGGAGAATCCTCATGGACAGAGGAGCCTGGTGGGCTGGCCTTTTCGCCACTGGGCTGTTCCTGATGTGGTGAGGGTTCCTGGTCCTGACTGTGCGCTTCTAGTAGACTCTAAGCATCATTGGTTTGTAAAGCAGTTTGGCAACAGCCATCAAAGTTTTTTGCATTTTTAATATCCTTTGATCTAGTCATTGTCTAGTCATTGTTTAGATTATCATTAAGCAGAAATCATACAAAATGTCGAAATGCCAAAAATGTTTCCTGGACATCTGTTGCTAAATCCAATGGATACTACAAAGTCTTGTATCCTCTGAAGCACTTGACTCTGGTTCTCTCTTTCCTCAAACACTGTTCCCTGGCCTTGCTACCACCAGTCCACAGGTTTATTTCCTCCTCGGTCTCAGGCCATTTTCTCTCGTCTCCTTTTTCTCTGCTGCTTCTGGGCTATGAGTGTTTCCCAGAATTTCACTTAGTCTTCTGTCCACTCTGAACCTCATAAACCAATCATTTCCAATCAAACTCGTAACCTTGGTCTCTTCATGGGCTCTAGATTCACAAATCCCACAGGTCACCAAATATCCACTCAAGGAACTGAACTTCCCTTTCCTCCAAATTCCTTTTCTCTTTTTGTAACATCTAAGTGAAAATGACCACCAGCCACTCAGATGACCACGCCACTACTCAGTAATCCTTTGCCTAGATTCAGCATCCAAGTTCTGTCCCTTCTAAAACTAAATTATTGCTTCACTTCTTTATATTTCCACTGCCTCTAGAGCTAACTCATTTGAAAAGACCCTGATGTTGGGAAAGACTGAAGGCAGGAGAAGAGGACTACAGAGGTTGAGATGGTTGGATGGCATCACTGACTCAATGGACAGGAGTTTGGATAAACTCTGAGAGTTGGTGATGGACAGGGAGGCCTGGCGTGCTGTGGTTCAGGGGGTCACAAAGAGTGGACACAACTGAGCGACTAAACTGAACTACCTTAGTTCAGGCCTATAATCATGCCTAAATGACAACCACATTTTCTAAATTCAATAGTCATCTGATACATAGCTTCTTTAATGTATCATCTCTTTCACTGGCCTCTGGCACTGAACACCCTGCTGGGAATGCCTTTTCACTTAAGTCAAATTTGATCACGTCCATTCTATTTGTTGGAAGCTGATGACAGACTGGCTGGATCAGTCCATGACCTGTGTGTACTGGTACTGTGTGTACACAGTCCCTCACCTCAAAGGGCACTTGGTCTAGAGGGCAACCACAGGCAAATAAAGGAAGAATCAACCCCGTTTGTGATAAAGGGTATTAAGAAAAAAGAACAGGTAACTGAGAAAGAGAATAAACGGGAACTAACTTCAGCCACTTCAGATTAAAGGAGAAGAGTCAGAAAGTGCATCTGAGCCAGTGTGCTACTGCTGCTATCCAAATTACCACTAACGTCAGACTTTACTTTCCTTGGGCTCCAAAATCACCACAGATGGCGACTGCAGCCATGAAATTAAAAGACGCTTACTCCTTGGAAGGAAAGTTATGACCAACCTAGATACCATATTCCAAAGGAGAGACATTACTTTGCCAACAAAGGTCTGTCTAGTCAAGGCTATGGTTTTTCCAGTGGTCATGTATGGATGTGAGAGTTGGACTGTGAAGAAGGCTGAGTGCTGAAGAATTGATGCTTTTGAACTGTGGTGTTGGAGAAGACTCTTGAGAGTCCCTTGGACTGCAAGGAGATCCAGCCAGTCCATCCTAAAGGAGATCAGTCCTGGGTGTTCATTCGAAGGACTGATGCTAAAGCTGAAACTCCAATACTTTGGCTACCTCATGCCAAGAGTTGACTCACTGAAAAAGACTCTGATGCTGGGAGGGACTGGAGGCAGGAGAAGGGGATGACAGAGGATGAGATGGCTGGATGGCATCATCGACTCGATGGACATGAGTGGGGGTAAAGTCCGAGTGGGTGATGGTCAGGGAGGCCTGGCATGCTGCAATTCATGAGTCACAAAGAGTTGGACACGACTGAGCGACTGAACTCAACATAGATGTATTATCATATAGTTCTGTAAACAGAAGTCCAAACATGCCTCCCTGAGTTCAAGTCACAGAGAGGCTGTGCTCCTTCGGGGTGCTCTAGTGCAGATCTCGCCTCGGCTTCCAGTCTGCAACACTCCTTGACCAGTGGCTTCTCTCCTCCAGGGCTTCCCTGGAGGCTCAGATGGTAAACAGTCTAGCTGCAGTGCAGGAGACTCGGGCTCAATCCCTGGGTCCGGAAGATCCTCTGGAAAAGGAAAAGGCAATCCACTCTAGTATTCTTGCCACTCTAGTATTCTTGCCTGGAGAATCCCATGGACAGAGGAGCCTGGCAGGCTACAGTCCGTGGCGTCACAAGGGTCAGATACAACTGAATGACTTCACTTCCCTCTCTCCTCCAGCAATGGTCTGGCCGAGTTGTTTCCACACTGGAAACAGCCAGGCCATCTCTCTGGCTCCATCTCTTCTGCTTCCCTCTTCCACTTTTAAGTGAAAGTGAGTGAAGTCGCTCAGTCATGTCCGACTTTTTGCGACCCCGTGGACTGTAGCCTACCAGGCTCCTCCATCCATGGGATTCTCCAGGCAAAAATACTGGAATGGGCTGCCATTTCCTCCTCCAGAGGATCTTCCCGACCCAGGGATTAAACCCGGGTCTCCCGCATTGCAGGCAGACACTTTAACCTCTGAGCCACCAGGGAAGCCTCTTCCACTTTTAAAGATCCTGTTAATTATCAGTGGGCTCAACTGCATAATTCAGGAAAATCTCATCTTAATAATACCAGCTGATCAGCAACTTTAATTTCCCTTAACTGAACATATTCATGGGGCTTCCCTGGTGGCCCAGCGGTAGAGAATCCACCTGCCAATGCAGGAGACATAACAGATGTGGGTCTGATTCCTGGGTTGGGAAGATCCCTTGGAGAAGGAAATGGCAACCCACTCCAGTATTCTAGCCTGTGAAATCCCATGGACAGAGGAATCTGGTGGCTATAGTCCACGGGGTTACACAGTCAGACACGACTGAAGCGGCTGAGCACATAACAGAGTCACAGGTCCCAGGCATTAGGCCATGGGTATCTTTCAGGAGTCCTATGCTATCTATCACAGCATTTGGTGGGGGTAGTGTGTGTGTGTCAAAATGCACTCCAGACAAAAGGGAAGAGGGCCGTGTGTGTGTGTATGTGTGTGTGTGTAAAGCCTGTGAAATCCCATGGACAGAGGAATCTGGTGGCTATAGTCCACGGGGTTACACAGTCAGACACGACTGAAGCGGCTGAGCACATAACAGAGTCACAGGTCCCAGGCATTAGGCCATGGGTATCTTTCAGGAGTCCTATGCTATCTATCACAGCATTTGGTGGGGGTAGTGTGTGTGTGTCAAAATGCACTCCAGACAAAAGGGAAGAGGGCCGTGTGTGTGTGTATGTGTGTGTGTGTAGGGAGGTGGGGGGGGCAGTGTGTGTTGTAGCCCTAGGGCAGGAGTAGAGGGCAAGGCCCCAGAAGGACTATGGCTGAAGGGCTGGGTGCTGGAAGAGGCTGGGGTGGAAGGGGGTGGGTGGGGGAGGACACTCGGAGGGGCCTGGGTCCTTGAGGCACTGGGTGCTGCTCTAAGGAGAGAACCATCTGTTAGATGTTTATGGTGACTATAATCACATTCTTTCACATCTGTGATTTCAGGCCAGTGATGGCAGACAGAAGTCAAGTCACTCAGTCATGTCTGACTCTTTGCAACCCCATAAACTGTAGCCTACCAGGTTCCTCCGTCCATGGGATTTTCCAGGCAAGAGTACTGCAGCGGGTTGCCATTTCCTTCTCCAGCAGATCTTCCCAACCCAGGGATCAAACCCAGGTCTCCCGCATTGTAGGCAGATGCTTTTACCATCTGAGCCACCAGGGAAGTCCCTAAGGGGAGAAGCACCTGACCTTAAATGCTCACACTTCATACGTGACAACAGCACCGGAGTCTCTGAGGCCTGTGGAGCCAGCTCACCTCTTACTGCCCCCTAGAGGCTCTCCATCATGATCCCAGGCTCAGCAGGGTGACCACACCTCTCTGAACACTGGGAAGGGTCCAGCTCCCAGCAGAGAAGGGTCCAGTCTCCCTCCCTCTGCCCCACAGCTGTAAGCTCCAAGCTACTACGGAGGAAGGAGCCAGGGTGCACACTGGTTAACTCCTATTTACTGAATGAAACGGAAAAAACCTAGAATCAACTTATATACCAACCTATAAGAATGGTGAGTTCTTGATGACAACTCTAAATTGAGGCTCTCAAAATTTATCTTTGCAATTTGAGAAAATAAAAGTTAGTACCTAAGCTGTGTAACAAATTGGAGAAATACTGAAAATTGAAAATAGTGGCTCTCCTGGGATAGTGATGTACTGGGTAGTTTTTATTCTGGACTATATTAATTTTTTCCCAAGTTTTCTACTATTTGTATGCTATTTCAACAGATATACTTTAATTTTAAAAAGGTAAACCGCCCTTGTACAAACATATTAAGTTTAAGACAGAAAGGGAGATCCATGAACTAATAATTGGGGAAATTAAGTCTTAAATGGCAAAATGTAAAAGAAATACATTTATAAGAAATATCTGTCATACCCAAATTTACCATACTAAAGAATAATGTAGAACACACATCCAGACAAATGCATGTGTGATCCATGTTGCTATGCACTATTTAAACAATGACTTTTATGATTCACCTTTGGATTATGATTTCTATCAGTTTATACCATTGAGTGTACCTGATATTAAGGTAGACTTTCTCTGGAAATTAGTACTTTCAACTCCTGATTTCTCTTTGCCTAGTATACCACAATTAACAATTTTTGATTCCTTTGTTGGTGCTTTTTAGACAACAATGCCCGAATTTTTTCCATCTAAACCACCTTACTAAGGAGAAAGGAATTGGATACATTTACACACTGGAGAAAACTAGTAGGTTTCAATTATTACACATTTGATATTTTCTGTGTATTATGCTTTCATGCATTTTATCTTTTGATCCTTTTTACAGCTGTCTCTGTTATTTTTTCCCTGTGAGCTAGTAATTCAAAGTGTGTCTCCAGTCTGTTAAGTTACCTTTTGAAGAAGGAAATGGCAACCCACTCCAGTATTCTTGCCTGGAAAATCCCATGGACACAGGAGCCTGTCAGGCTACAGTCTATGGGGCCACAAAAGAGTTGGACACAACTTAGCAACTGAACAACAGCAATGCTACCTTTAAAAATGTAACAAGATATTGCTAAAAAGAAAATGATGCATAAAATTAGCAAAAGCTCAATACTTGGGCACTCTGCTAATGAAATCTGTTAACTGAGGGTCTCAAATAAATCCTTCTTACTCTTCCCTTGATGCTGCTGCTGCTGCTGCGTCTTCACTTCAGTCGAGTCTGACTCTTTGTGACTCCATAGACAGCAGCCCACCACGCTCCCCTCGTCCCTGGGATTCTCCAGGCAAGAACACTGGAGTGAGCTGCCATTTCCTTCTCCAATGCATGAAAGTAAAAAGTGAAAGTGATGTCGCTCAGTCGTGTCTGACTCTTAGCAACCCCACAGACAGCAGCCCACCAGGCTCCCCTGTTCCTGGGATTCTCCAGGCAAGAACACTGGAGTGGGCTGCCATTTCCTTCTCCAATGTGTGAAAGTGAAAAGTGAAAGTGATGTCGCTCAGTCGTGTCCAACCTTCAGTGACCCCATGGACTGCAGCCTTCCAGGCTCCTCCATCCATGGGATTTTCCAGGCAGGAGTAGTGGAGTGGGATGCCATTGCCTTCTCTGACTCGTCTCCTAGATAAGAATATACCTAACATGTCTCCAGTTGTGCCTACAGTTTCCAGTCAAGGAGAGAATCTTCCCCAGTGGTGGAGGGCCTTGCATCATGTGAGCATTATTTCATCCACTGCTCAGTCCCCTGGAACACAAATGATGATCAGCTACAATTAGGCCAATCTTGTTCTTTTTAACAATATAAAATTTTAAATCTTGTAATTTTCCTATTCACCTGTAAGTAAAATAGAATGAAATTTTACTGTAAAAGTATATTTTATTCTATTATAGAAATAACTTTCAAATTAGTAATATAAGATTTAAATGCCATATGTGTGTGCCTGATCAGTCGAGTCAGTTGACTTTGTGACTCAATGGACTATAACCCACCAGGTTCCTCTGTCCATAGGATTCTCCAGGCAAGAATACTGGAGTGGGATGCCCTCCCACTCCAGGGGATCTATGCTATCCCCTCCTCCAGAGGATCTTCTCAACCCAGGGATCAAACCTGGCCACAATATGCTGCTATTCAGATATAAGCAGACTACTCCAGAGCATATAAAAGAGGAATTTCCTCCATCTGTAGCCTCCAACATTTCCCCAAGAGTAGCTCTCATCAGTTTTAGTGAGCTTCTAAAGAGTCAATTATGTTCCAACATTTAACTCCTTCTACTACCAGAACTGACTCGATGGAAGTCTGAGTGAACTCCGGGAGTTGGTGACGGACAGGGAGGCCTGGCGTGCTGCAGTTCGTGGGGTCACAAAGAGTTGGACTGTACTGAACTACCAGAACAGTGTTTTTTGATTCATGAATAAGGCAGAAAAGAGGCGGCAGGAGAGTTCATTCCATGGTTCTCAGATGTTAGTATGTATCAAAACCACTTGGGGTTATCTATTTAAAAATACCAACTTCTAGGCTCCTTCTCTAGCCCTACAGAATCTGATTTCCAGGTCCAATGTTATAATCTATTTTCTTTAAAGATACAGGAGATGCTGATGCATTTGACCTTTCGTCTACACACTGAGAAAGTCGGTATAATCCCTTTCAAGGCCTCCAGCTTTCTTGAAGCGTTGGGGTAGAGAGCTTATAGTTTTGCACAAAGATAAAATCTGCCAAAGGTCCGTCTAGTCAAAGCTATGGTTTTTCCAGTAGTCACATATGGATGTGAGAGTTGGACTATAAAGAAAGCTGAGTGCCAAAGAACTGATGCTTTTGAACTGTGGTATTGGAGAAGACTCTTGAGAGTCCTTTGGACTGCAAGGAGATACAGCCAGTCCATCCTAAAGGAGTTCTGAACGTTCATTGGAAGGAATGATGCTAAAGCTGAAACTCCAATACCTTGGCCACCTTATGCCAAGAGCTGACTCACTGGAAAAGACTCTGATGCTAGGAGGGATTGGGGGCAGGAGGAGAACGGGGCAACAGAGGAACAGATGGCTGGATGGCATCACAGACTCGAAGGACGTGAGTCTGAGTGAACTCTGGGAGTTGGTGATGGACAGGGAAGCCTGGCGTGCTGCAATTCATGGGGTCACAGAGTAGGACAGGACTGAGCGACTAAACTGAAAATTAGCATCTTAATCCTTTTTCAAGTGTAGTTTAGTAGTTTTAAGTACCTTCACACTGCTGTGCAACCAGTTCTCCAGAGTTCTTCGCATGTTGCACAACTGAAACTCAACACCCACACTACTAGTTTGCTAGGGCTGCATAATAAAAATACCACAGACTGGGTTGTTCAAACACAAGAAATTAATTTTGTCACAGTCCCAGAGGCTTGAAGTCCAAGATCAAGGTGTGGGCAGGCTTGATTTCTTCTGACGTCTCTCTCCTTGGCTTGCAGATGGTGTTCCTCGCTGTGTCCTCACCCCTGCTTCCCTCTGTCCGGGCATCCCCAGTGCCCGCAGGTCCAGACGGCCTCTTCTCACATGGACACCAGTCAGATTGGCTTCATACTCACTCTAATGGCCTCATTTTAACAGAATCATCTCTTTGAAGACCCGTCTCCAAATATGATCACATTCTAATGTACCTGGGGTGAAGACTTATACAGAGAGATTTTGAGGGAGCACAACTGAGCCCTAAAACATCCATGAAGCAACAACTTCCTATTCTCCCCTCTCCTAGCAACAACAACGCTTTCTGTCTCTATGAACCTGACTACGCCAATCACTTCATATAAGTGGAATCATACAGCATTTGTCTTCTTGTGACTAGCTAAGGTATTAAAGGAGAGTTATGACCAACCTAGATAGCATATTAAAAAGCAGAGACATTACTTTGCCAACAAAGGTCCATCTAGTCAAGGCTACTAAGGAATGGGCCAGGGTGCAAATTGGTTAACTCATATTAACTGAATATAACGGAAAAAACCTAGAATCAACTTATTTACATACCTATAACAATGGTGAGTTCTTGACAACAACTGTAAATTGAGGCTCTCAAAATTTATGTTTACAATTTGAGAAAATAAAAGTTATCACTTCAGCTATAAAAAGGTGTAACAAATTGGGGAAACTGTTTAGCCTCCATGTGCAGACTACCTAGAATCAACTTATTTACATACCTATAACAATGGTGAGTTCTTGACAACAACTGTAAATTGAGGCTCTCAAAATTTATGTTTACAATTTGAGAAAATAAAAGTTATCACTTCAGCTATAAAAAGGTGTAACAAATTGGGGAAACTGTTTAGCCTCCATGTGCAGACTCAGCCTGCAGGCTTTGGGACTTTAGTTTTCTTACTTCTGGTATCTGTGTCCTGGTAGTTAAGGCTGGTCTAGAGGCTTGTGTTTATTTAACTTGTATGCAGAGTACATCATGAGAAATGCTGGGCTGGAAGAAGGACAAGCTGGAATCAAAATTGCTGGAAGAAATATCAGTCACCTCGGATATGTAGATGACACCACCCTTATGGGCAGAAAGTGAAGAATTAAAGAGCCTCTTGATGAAAAGTGAAAGAGGAGTGAAAAAGTTGGCTTAAAGCTCAACATTCACAAAACTGAGATCACGGCATCTGGTCCCATCACTTCATGGCAAATAGATGGGGAAACAGTGTCAGACTTTATTTTGGGGTGCTCCGAAATCACTGCTATGGTTTTTCCAGTGGTCATGTACAGATGTGAGAGTTGGACTGTGAAGAAAGCTGAGCACCAAAGAATTGATGCTTTTGAACTGTGGTGTTGGAGAAGACTCTTGAGAGTCCCTTGGAAAGAGGAACTAAAAAGCCTTTTGAGGAAAGTAAAAGAAGAAAGTGAAAAAGTTGGCTTCAAGCTCAACATTCAGAAAATGAAGATCATGGCATCTGGTCCCATCACTTCATGGCAAATAGATGGGGAAACAGTAGAAACAGTGTCAGACTTTATTTTGGGGGGCTCCAAAATCACTGCAGATGATGACTACAGCCATGAAATTAAAAGATGCTACTCCTTGGAAGGAAAGTTATGAGCAACCTAGACAGCATATTCAAAAGCAGAGACGTTACTTTGCCAACAAAGGTCCACCTAGTCAAGGCTATGGTTTTTCCAGTGGTCATGTACAGATGTGAGAGTTGGACTGTGAAGAAAGCTGAGCACCAAAGAATTGATGCTTTTGAACTGTGGTGTTGGAGAAGACTCTTGAGAGTCCCTTGGACTGCAAGGAGATCCAACCAGTCCATTCTAAAGGAGATCAGTCCTGGGTGTTCATTGGAAGCACTGATGCTAAAGCTGAAACTCCAGTACTTTGGCCACCTCATGCAAAGAGTTGACTCATTGGAAAAGACCTCTGACGCTCAGAAGAATTGGGGTCAGGAGGAGAAGGGGACGACAGAGGATGAGATGGCTGGATGACATCACGGACTCGATGGACGTGAGTCTGAGTGAACTCCGGGAGTTGGTGATGGACAGGGAGGCCCGGAATACTGCGATTCATGGGCTCACATAGAGTTGGACATGACTGAGTGAGTGAACTGAACTGAATGCAAACTAAGGACTTCTGGTAATAATCATGTATCCATGTAGGTTCACTGATGGTAACAAATGCATCACCCTGTTTCAGGACAGTGGGAGAAGTTGTGTGAGGATAGGTTTATATGGGAACTCTCTGCACTTTACTTTCAATTTTGCTGTGAACCAAAAACTGCTCTAAAAAATAAAGCTCTTTTATTTAAAAAATACTTTCCAGTTAGGAATGTAAATTTTTCAGTATTAATCACCCCAAACTGTATGTTGTATCTAACACTGTAGAACAGTAATGAATTCATATACTTTTCTTAAAGTTTATTCAAAGAGCGTCTTGAGAACATCTTGCCGTACTGCTTGTGCACAGCCTGTCTGAACATCTGTATCATAGGAACACACACTCTGTGAAGGCAGACCAACTGTGGCCTCGGAGCTCACTGACCTGCTGAAATAGTAGCGGCAGCAGGAACAGGACCGGAAAATCTGTACATTATTTAAATATCTGAGAGAAAAAGTCAAGACAGAATTTGATTTGCAAATAAAGTAAAGACTACTAAACATGATGTGGTTTTTCTAAAGAACAAATGATATCAAGAGAGTGTGATTTTCTTCCTGAGGCAAGAAACAGGCTCTATGGATTATAACATGTCAAAAGTAATGCAGACATAAATCTTTTTAAACAAACATATTAAGAAGGATTATATTTTTAGGTAGGATAAGCTAAAACTTTTAAAATGTTGCTTTGGAGGGCATTCTCCTGGTCATTTTTGGTCAGTCTTTCATTAGATTAAAAAAATACAGAGAGCCACCAATGATCCAGAGGGAGGTATTTTGATCATTAACTACAGGATTTTTGTGGTCAGCTATTTCATATTTTTGTAAACAACTAAATTAGATAAGAAAATAATAAATAACTGTAATAGAAAAAGCAACTGAGCAGGGTTTAAAAAACTGAACCAATTTATGTCTATTTTAGTAGACACTAAAAACGTGGTTATAAACTTGAGCAAGAAAAGGAGAATGGGGATAGTTAAGGCAGAATAAATTCAAGGGTGATGAAAGATTACTTAATGAATATGAGTTGGTAAAGTTCAAAGTTTACTGAGATTAATAGGAATACTAATTAAGGAAAGACTTTTGGCAAAATGGCACACTGAGCTGATGTAAATGGACCTTTTCCTCCCACTTCACACACAGAAACGCTAGATAAAACATAACAAAAATGCTTTTAACATATATAGTCAAACTTTAAAAAAAAAAAAAGGAAATCCCCAGGCACCTGAAATGAAAGTGACATCAAAGTCAAAGCTGGAACAGTAACTGGGATGTGAGACCACGGTGGCCCGTCGGGTTTTAAACTCCAAATCAGAACTTAGGCTTGGAGGAGAAAGCACTGACGCTCACGTGGAGACTGGAAATATCGCTTCAGGCAGGTGGAATTTAGGGGAGTTGGAACTGAGACCCTTGCACAAAGCCCAGAGCCTCAAATACCTATTCCTCCTTGATTTGCAGTCTGAAAAACCTCACTGGCTCAGGGAAACGGCAATAAAAGTTGCTAATTATCTGGTTCTTGAATAGTGGGAAAGACTTACAAGAAATCTAAAACGTAGGCCTATGACATAAAGGGTGAAGGATCCAAATTTATATTCTGTATCACACAAGAATCTTGAGCTGAAAAATTAACATAAAATCTGGTCTTTGATACGCAGGAGAAAAAAACCCAGAATACTTTCATAACCCAAAGCACAGAGACACACAGGGAAAAAGAAAAACACAGGCAGAAAAGAGCTCACAAACCGTATGAGGAAGACCTGAATGTGAAAGGGAAACTTATAAAAGCTACAGGAAAAGATATCAAACGGGATCTTTGAAGCAGGAGTAGGGAAACTTCTTAATCACTGCCCCAAAAGCTTTTTTAAAAAAAATGAATTTGACTATACTGATATTAAAGGTTTCTGTCAAAGAATTCTAGTCTATAGACACGATTAACAGACAATGGACAAATGGTAAACCAGGAGATATATGCAAAGCCTAAAGACAACAAGGAATTAATTACTAGAATATATAAGAAATTCCTGGAAACTTTCAGTGAAAAAAATTCAGTGGGGAGAAAAATGGGCAAATGATGTAACTGAGCAATTCAGAAGAGAAGCTTACCTAACTGGCTAACAAGTAATAGTAGTTGGTATAATAGCAGTACAGGCAGTAATATTTATTATACATTCAGGGAGTACTTATTATATTCAGGAATATGCTGTACATATATTAGCTCACTTTATCCTCTTAACACCTAATGATGCAGGTGCTATTATTATTCCCTCTTACTAAAGAGGAGACTAAGGTCCAGAGAGGGCAAATAATTTCTCTAAGGTCTTCCAGTAACAAATAGTAGAACATAAAATTGAACCCAGGATAAAAATTGATGGTATATAAATTCATATACCTATTCAGGAAAAATGCTGCTAATATTTAGTGAAATTTTCTGTGCATATATGCTCTGTGCCCTAAGAATCATATTCCTGGATACATTTCCTTCAAAAGCTCTCACACAGGTTCATAAGAAAACATTGCCAGAAAGACCACTGAGCCATTGTTTTTGGTAGCAGGGAAACAGGAGGTAATTTAGATGTCAATCATTAAAAGAATTTAGTGATATGCAGATAGATATGTAGAATATATGGGCTTCCTGGGTGGTGCTAGTGGTAAAGAACCCGCCTGTAAACACAGGAGACATAAGAGATGTAGATTTGACCCCTGAATTGGGAATATCCCCTGGAGGAAGGCATGGCAATCCATTCCAGTATGCTTGGCTGGAAAATTCCATGGACAGAGGAGCCTGGCAGGCCACAGTCCATGGGGTCACAAAGAGTCGGACATGACTGAAGTGACTTAGCACGCACACACATGCAGAGTACATACTATGCAATAGACAGCATTAGAAAGAAGCAAACAACTAGCTACTAGGCAGAATAAATACCCAGTTGAGTGGAAAAAATTACAAACAGAACAAGACCTAGAGTGTAATACCATGTATGTGAGTCAAAAACACATAATCAAAACAATAAATAAGATAAAGTTACACTGCAGCCAAAGACATTTTATCAAATACATTAGAGTGGGTGCTGTAAAGGGGAGGGGAATGGGTGTAGGGATGGGAGGTTAGGAAGGGAAAAAACAATCAGACACAAAGAGCCTTACCAAGACAGACAGATGTAGAGTGTCACAGATGAGGAAGATTTCTGTACACCCCTAAAAGGCAAACAGTAAAAACGAAGAGATGAGGAAATGAACTGCCACAAGGAAAGACAACAGATGCAGGAAAGAGCCCAAACGGCACCCCCAAGAACGGAAAACCCTAAAAATTACAGAACACTATGGAAACACTGGAGAAGGCAATGGCACCCCACTCCAGTACTCTTGCCTGGAAAATCCCATGGACGGAAGAGCCTGAAAAGCTGTAGTCCATGGGGTCGCTGAGGGTCAGGCACGACTGAGCGACTTCACTTTCACTTTTCACTTTCCTGCATTGGAGAAGGAAATGGCAACCCACTCCAGTGTTCTTGCCTGGAGAATCCCAGGGACGGGGGAGCCTGGTGGGCTGCCCTCTATGGGGTCGCACAGAGGCAGACACGACTGAAGTGACTTAGCATGAAAACACTATCAATTGTTTAGTTTTAATAAACAGGCAAAATGAAGTGAAGTCATAAAGAAAGAAAAAGATAATATGAAAAAAGAAAAGGCAGATGTGAAAAAGAACCAAAAGAATTTCTAGGAACAGAAGTCATTGAAATTCATCTATTAATGAATTAAACAGATAAAGCTAAAGAGAAAATTGCCAACATGGAAAAAGCAAGGGAGTTCCAGAAAAATATCTATTTCTGCTTTGTTGACTATGCCAAAGTCTTTGACTGTGTGGATCACAATAAACTGTGGAAAATTCTGAAAGAGATGGGAATACCAGACCACCTGACCTGCCTCTTGAGAAACCTATATACAGGTCAGGAAGCAACAGTTAGAACTGGACATGGAACAACAGACTGGTTCCAAATAGGAAAAGGAGTACATCAAAGGCTGTATACAGTCACCCTGCTTATTGAACTTATATGCAGAGTACATCATGAGAAATGCTGGGCTGGAAGAAGCACAAGCTGGAATCAAGATTGCCGGGAGAAATATCAATAACCTCAGATATGCAGATGACACCACTATATGCAGAGTACATCATGAGAAATGCTGGACTGGAAGAAACACAAGCTGGAATCAAGATTGCTGGGAGAAATCTCAATAACCTCAGATATGTAGATGACACCACCCTTATGGCAGAAAGTGAAGAACTAAAAAGCCTCTTGATGAAAGTGAAAGAGGAGAGTGAAAAAATTGGCTTAAAGCTCAACATTCAGAAAACGAAGATTATGGCATCTGGTCCCATCACTCCATGGGAAATAGATGGGGAAACAGTGGAAAAAGTGTCAGACTTTATTTTTTGGGGCTCCAAAATCACTGCAGATGGTGACTATAGCCAAGAAATTAAAAGACACTTACTCCTTGGAAGAAAAGTCATGACCAACCTAGATAGCATATTGAAAAGTAGAGACATTACTTTGCCGACAAAGGTCTGTCTAGTCAAGGCTATGGTTTTTCCAGTAGTCATGTATGGATGTGAGAGTTGAACTGTGAAGAAGGCTGAGCCCCGAAGAATGGATGCTTTTGAACTGTGGTGTTGGAGAAGACTCTTGAGAGTCCCTTGGACTGCAAGGAGATCCAACCAGTCCATTCTGAAGGAGATCATCTATGGAATTTCTTTGGAAAGAATGATGCTAAAGCTGAAACTGCAGTACTTTGGCCACCTCATGAGAGGAGTTGACTCATTGGAAAAGACTCTGATGCTGGGAGGGATTTGGGGCAGAAGAAAAAGGGGACGACCGAGGATGAGATGGCTGGATGGCATCAGTGACTCGATGGATGTGAGTCTGAGTGAACTCTGGGTGTTGGTGATGGACAGGGAGGCCTGGCGTGCTGCGATTCATGGGGTTGCAAAGAGTAGGACAAGACTGAGCGACTGAACTGACTGATGCCTGAAGGAGAAAACAGAGAAAATAATGTTATCCATCCTAATAAAAGCTGGAGTCAGAAAGGGACCCCCCAGTAGAAGCTGGAGTCAATGGAAGGATACAGACTCTTACTGAAAATGTCACCCAGAGCAGGGAGGGAGCTGAAAAGAAACATTTCACTCTCTTCCCCCTATATTTCTCTGGCCAAACCACGTGAGGCTCAAGAATCCATGTATTTCAGTCTCCATGGGCCAGCTTACTAGAACTCAAAGAAAAACAGAACAATAGACAAAGGAGGGAGATGGGGCATGGGCAGGAATTATAAGGTGGCAAAAGGAATAATCAGCAGTGAAGCCTTCTAGGAAGAAGTCACTTCTTACCAAAGAACTGAAGGGTGATGAAACACCTGGCAGGAATAAAGGGGAAAGTGTTCTAAGATTCAGTGAGTTCTGTTGAGTTCTTAGAGGCCGGTACCCAGCTTGAGCACATCAGAACTGAAAAAATGAGTTTCCATTCATACCAACCAGACTCTCATAATCCTATAAATTATCAATAGCTTGCTCTTCTTTTCCTATATTCTTAAGATGTAAAAGTAGGTTATAATTTGATATCTTTCTTTTCAATGTAGGTGTCAGCTGATGAAAATATCTGAGACTTCTTTTTAAATATGAAATGTCTCAATGACCTTATGTAAATGTTGACTGAAGCTAAAAGTGTATCTCCATTTAAGCACGACAAAGGGAAGAATATTTTCTTTACTTTTCATCAATGAACAAAAATTAGTTCAGTGCTCCTCTTGAAATAATTTGTAAATAGTCACCTCACCTACTTTTTCAATAAATATTTACTAAGAAAGAAAGGAAGGAACTGACTTTTGATGGACATATACTATGTGCTAGATAATAAGCTACTTACACTATTTCATTTTATCCTTTCAGTGGTACACTGTATGACATTATATATATGGTGCAATCTGGGGACCCTGGTAACAAGTAGCCAGACACTAAATAATACAGTCAGGTTTTATAGGATTTTGTGGCTCAAAAGTCATAGCTTTTAGTTGTTTATATGTTTAAATCACTGTTGATGCTCACATTGGAGTTACAATGAAAGAAGCAATATCTTGCTTTCTAGGGGTGCATATTAAGAATGACAGGTACTATAAGAATCCCTTTGATATAAGATGAAATGAGGATGCTATCACTTCTCTATTAAGTAATAGAATAGCTTCAGGGAGAACATGGTATTTAAGCATGCTCTGAATGAATAGTGTTATAAGAAATCCTACAGAAAGTATCAAATAAATCATAAAGCCTGTGGGCAATACTATGTTAATTTTTCCCTTTTCCTGGAAACATGTTCTTTTTGTTAAGCTAAGTAGGGCAAATCACATAGCTTCTTCCTCAAAGATATGCTGAGTATCTTCTTGGAGGGAAAATGAATGACGATGAATCTGCTGGTTTAGAAACTCCTTTGTTTAGGAATTCTGTTAGGTTGTTCTTTTGATTTATGTATCTCCATACATAGATTTCGAAAAGATCTGTCCTGTTGGTTCATATATTGGCCTACAATTTTTGTTTCAGGCAAAGAAATACAGTGGTTACCCCTCAAAACATGTCTTTGTAGGAACAGTGCCTGCTATAACACAGTATTACTCACTCTACACCATGCCACTGATAAGTGACTGAGTAGGGAAACGTTAGGGATCCAGGACTGTCTGGACAACAGAAGACACCCTCCTCTAGGTAAAAAATGGCACATGCTGTGGGAAATATATGGGTGTTTTTAGGCACTGTGCCTAAGAACAGAATAAAGGACATTAACAAATCCTTTTCTTCAGTCTATCCATTAATTTCCTGAAATGTGTATGCATTTAAGATTTTTAAGAAATCATAGGGTGTTCTGGACCAGAATAGGGAAAAAACAGAATCTAAAATAAATGAAGCTGATTTTAGTTATTGAGGAGATGGCTTGGTTGGAATCTTGAAGCAGAGGGAAATTGGAGAAGAGGTAGCCCAGAGATATGTTCGATATAATGATCCTGTTTGGGGCACACTGTAACTTAAGAGATATAATGCTCTCATTACAGTGATCGTTGGAGGCAAGAAGCTAAAGCTAGAAAGAAATCCAGCAGTGTACTGCTCTGAGTGTCTGGATTTTATTAAAGTGACAGATGAGCCTCAATCCCAGACAAGTCTTCTTGGTGCAATGTGTAATGACAGAACAGTCCCAAGAGGGATATAGGGGGCATGCAGGATCTTGCAAGCCAGGACCACATGGGCAAGATTGTACGTACAACTCAGAGAGGAGGCTACTCCTAGCAGGACAACAACTGGATAACTGCATATTCTAAAAGGACAGAAGTTCCACCCCAAAATGCCTCTTTAGCCTGCAGATTATTTTGAGCTGAAAACAAGATTCAGAAGACTCAGGAAGAAACTTTGACTTTCCCTCAGGCACCTGAAATATTTATCAGGTCTGTTTCCAGAATAGAGCTATCACCAGAGATATTTGAGAAGATCATGGGCTAGTTGTGGTAGGGGAGACAGCAGGGCCTAGAGATCACAGTCCACTCTGTGTCCCATTGGCCCAGCAAACATTTGTTTACCAAACATTTGTCTTTTAATACCTGTGTGCATTGCCTTCCTCCCTTCTGAAGTTCCAAATCACCACCAACAACAACCTCTTTTGTCTTGAGCTAAACATGCTATTTCAGGTGATATGCTGTGCTTAGTCACTCAGCCATGTCCAACTCTTTGCGACCCCATGGACTGCAGCCCAGCAGGCTCCTCTGTCCATGGAGAATCTCCAAGCAAGAATACTGGAGTGGGTGGCCACGCCCTCCTCCAGGGGATGGCTTTGGTCATTTTGGCAAGTTATTCAGTTTTCCTGGATCTCTCTAATGAACATATGCTATGAAACTTGTGTTTCATTTTCTTCTGTTAATCATGTCAATTTAAATCTTAGAACAGCCAGAAGAACCTAGAAGGACAAAGGACGATGCTTGCCCCACAAGATTCATAAAAGTAAAAGGTATGTAAGGCAGTAGCAGTATTCAGTCTGTGTAAGAAGTAGCAAAGCATTGCATGAGCAGTGACAGAGATGAGAATTTTCAGTATTATATGAACACTGGGTGATAAGGGAAGAAAAGAGTCAAATCATGACCCATGAGGAGGTACAGGAGAGCATGACAAAGAAAGAGACAGGAGAAAATTCATAAAACAATAGTAACAAACATGTAATTTCATACAAAGTGCAGTTAAACATAGGAAATGTTGACTGAAAAAAATGCACAAAGTAAAAAGTGACGTTTATGTTTTACTTAAGGGAGATACTGAGGACTTAAGTCCAGGAGGCAGCCTCTCAGACAACTCTGAGATACTGCTCCAAAGAGGTAAGTGAGGAGCCAGGATATACAGGCATCTTGACAACAAACACCAGGTAGTCAGAACATCGAAAGATTACCATTAAAAAACTAGACATCTCCATTTGATGAATCTAGGACTTCTCTGTATATGGAAAGATGCAAGAGTATGGACTCATTGAAATCATTGCTTTGATGGGCACCTTAATTATCTAGGGCCAGTATCCTTTCCCCACTCCTGATCCTGCATCCCCTCAGTGTGGAGGCAGCTACAGTGGCTGATGGTTTGATGGTTGCAACATTCTTTGTTTAGTGATAAGGCAGGTGATTTTCTTCATCCACAGAACCACCATATTATTTTATCAAATGTGTTATGTTATGGTTAACTGAGCCTTTCAAAGCACAGGAAACTCCACAGTATATTTCACACAACAGTATCCATGCTATTATGCATTATCAGAATGCCTCTGTAACAAATTGCAAATCGAAGGGAATTGGGAGTAGGTGTGAATTGCACTTAAAAGCATGACACTGGTGATCAAAACATGGACAAAAATATGCTCAGACTTTCATATGAAGTTTCTCTAGGGAAGTGGTTTCAGGTTAGCTAGAAGCACAGTGTTTGTTTTCAGACTGTTTTTTTTTTCTTTTCCTGAAATGCTTAGTATTAGGAGGATCTCCCTTCCATTCTATAGAAATATGATGCCTGTTTTAGCTCTTCACCCTTCATCAGAGGTTTTAGGTACCAGCTTAGAAAGGTGGGTTATTATCAATTTTGGTCACTCCACCATATGCTATTTGGATTGTTAAAGACTTCCTTACATATTTTTCTTTAATGGAATTTAGGGGAAAATAACTATATGCTTGGCCTAGGGTTCAGAATGAAAAGAATAAAGAGTTTAAATGATAAGAACATACAGACTGACTTTGTGCCGGGGAGAATCAAACATAGTACTCTAAGGCCAGAGGCAGTTTGGGTCAAGACAAAGATGCTTAAGGCAGGAATGGGAGATCTCACTTTTCTGAAAGTTATAATAGTCATGAAAAAAGTAAATCCACAAATAACAGATGAGGGGCAGGGAAAATAAAAACAGTATGCAATTTTGTAATACTGTAAAGAATGATATTAAAGATCTTATTCCAGACTAGCTGAGGGTAGTTAAGTGCTTCTGTGAATAGAGGTGTTCTTTCAATTTAGAATTGACTGTTATTAGGTATTTGATGACATGGACTATACATGGTCAGTATTAGCTTTTTCCATGTGCCCAGTTTAATGTTTTATATATGGTACATTTTCACTAAGTATTTATTGAAATGGCATTCTTATGGAAATAAAATAAAAAATTATCTTGCTACTATAAGAAATAAATTATGCTAAAAAATTATGAGGCAGTATAATAAACTC